>JAEQBH010008059.1:0-104453 GCA_016808115.1 Tetrastigma voinierianum
CGCATGGTACATGGTGAGTCGCATCATTTCATGCTGGCATGACGTAGCAGGATTCCATTTAAAATTGGCATGTTCTTGGTTGAGCGTGATTGGCAGAATGTTAATTGAACATTGCGTCGCGCGTGACAGGTGGATGGCCGCTGTAGGGTATTCTCGCGGGCGTCAGCTCACCCTTCATGGGGCCGACCCTTTGGTGCGGTCGACACTTGTGAGCGGCTCGGGCGGGTCGTGATTATGAAGAAGGTGACATGTGGCCTTGATAGACTCTTGTAAAGGTGCTTGAGACGAACTAGTTCTAGAATGTATTTTGTACAAAAGAATGGTAGTTAAATTCTTTGGACTATTGCCAACCTATAATTAGATTGTATAATTATATGGTAAGAGGGTCGTGATAGGACTCTTAATGGACCGATGTTAAGTGCATTATTCTCATGTTTAATTTAAATATGAATGAATGAGTTCCAGTTAGCGACGTATAAGTGGTCTTGAAGTAACTCGGTATCCACGAATAGTGGTACCGGTCGAGCGAAAACTTAGGTGCGAAATTACTTAAGGTAGAATTTATGAGTTGGCTAGTTAACGGGACCCCGGGTTTGGGGCTTCACACTCCTCCCCAAGAAGTTGGTTGATGAGACATTGAAAAAAGAAGTTTCTACTTTCTGCTTGATTTAGATTCTACTTAATCATTAAAAATTTTAAAATATGGGCCCGAGTGGGTTGGCTCGGCCCAGTGAATGGCTATGGGCTTGTAGGGTCGGTCGATAGGCTTTAGGTTCTATTTGGGCCATCATTTTTTTAACCCAATCCTTAAAAAATGGAGGCGAATGGGACACAATCACCAGCTAGACTTGAGACTTATAGCAATAGGGATGGCAATGAGAAGAGTTTTTATTGGATTAAGGTATTGTTTAGTCGAGCCCTAATTACATCTAAAAAAATTATAATTATTTTATTTTATATTCTAATATATAATAATAATAATAGTACCATAGTTGAGACTTGTAGCAGTAGAGATGGTAATGAGACGAGTTTTTATTGGATTAAGGTAATTATTTGATCGACACGAATTATATTTTAAAAATAATTTTATAATAATTTTATTTTATATTCTAATATATAACCATAATAATAATAATAATAATAATTGAAATAATTTAAAAAAAATTATAATATTTTATTTTTATAAGATATATTAATTTTAATATAAATATAATAAAAACAAATATAAAATAAATAAAACTAAATATAAGATCGATTAAGTAAAAGCTATACGACTGTGCGATATGGGAATTTCAAACTTGCCTCACCGTTTAATTTTTAAACGGGATTGAGAATGATTTAAATAAAAGGTGAATTGCGATGGGTTGCCTTGAATCAATGCGGTTGTCATCCTAGACTAGCGTCCAACATCTCGATCTTACCTACTCATCCCAAATTCGATTATCATATTTTTGTACCGAATAAATGTGTTTTTTTTCCTTTTTCGTCATTTTTGTTCCCTCGGCTTTTTAAGACCCGGAAAAAAAGAGCCACATCCCTTTGAGAAATTATTGCTGAAAAATATTGTTTGAATTTTGAATTTTGACTTGACTTTTCCGACCATTCTTCTCACGACTTCACGGCTTTATTTAAATCTATGGATTTGGTCTTGACTCAAAGCGATAAAAAAAAGTTGAATTTCAAAGTATTGTATACGATAATATATATATATATATATATATATATATATATATATATATATATATATATATATATACTATACTCTTCTTCTCTCTCTCCTTTTTTTTTTTTCCTTTTACAGAATTATTTCACCTAAACTCTTCCATAATAACAAAAACAGGAAAAGTTTGTTAATCGATAATGAAGTCAAACTAGTATGCACGAGGAGCAAATTCATGGGAAGCTGCCCCGAATCTAAAGTATACCCCGAGAATTTTTGTTCCACTGTTGAGTCGTCTTCCGCCCAGGTCCTGTCGCTTACGCGGAAAAGTTCATGCGGCCATATCTCTGGAAAAGAGACACGCCGCCATTACCGTAACGGAATGAAGTTTGGAGGCCATGCCATGTTTCCTCAGTTTGTCATGGCCACTGGACAGTGAAACACACACACACACACACACACACACACACACACACACACACACACACACACACACACACACACACACATATATATATATATATATATATATATATAGATGAAGCTCGGTCCAACATGGGATGAAGACCACCAAAAAAATGAGAATTTATTACTATTCTAGCACAATTTGATGATTCTAATGAATTTTATTAGACCGGACACTCATTTCCAGGTCGTGTAATGTTTCATTCTTGTGATAATGTCTGTGTTCTTTTGGGTGAGAAAAAATAATTTCTAACACTATTCACTTGTGGTATCCTTCTCAATTCTTTACGAATAAATTAATAAGATGGGAATCATACGGGCACAGACATCTTTGGTAATTCACTAATTTATTGTGATTGTTTGGAGGTTGAATGGAAAATTAAGACCATGCACGTGTTAATATTCCACTAACAATAGTAATAATCTAGCAAGAATGAGCAATGATAAATAAAGAACTTTCCAACCATAAGGACGGGTGGAAAAACCCTCTAGGTAGAGGTAAATTCATCACTTTAGAAAGAATATCTTTTCCAATAACATAATGAAAATACAAATATATATCGATAATTGAGTGAAAACCATCGTCAATGATATTATGAGTAGAAGGCATTGGGAAGAACCCAGTAAACCCTTGAGCCTCAAAAGCAGGGGCTAGTAAATAAACCCCTAATTTTCAACCTTCATAATCCCTTTACTCTGTGTTCAACTCTTCGATCTTATCAAAAAACCCTAATACTATGTATCTTCTCAAAACTAACTAAGGGAAGATCATACACCTAGGAAGCATATTTATACACTCATAGCTAACTAATGCATTTAGCGTGAGACTTGCGGAACAAGTTGCCTTCTTCTCTTCTAGAATGATTTCTTGCTTATATATATATATATATATATATATAAAGTTCCTTTCCTCATCACGTAATTTTAAGACTCTCTGTGCTCTCTCTCTACTCTTTACGATGTAAAATAGTCTTTTTCGGTTCTGTATGTTCTTATCATAGTATCGAACCAAATAGTCGTCAATGGCATCTGCTCCTTCTTCACCATCTCCTCGTCAGGTATCGGATTGGATCGCTCAATTATACACTTAGGAAGTCTCGGATGCACTGCTTGTTCGTGCGTATGAGCAGAGGTTTCCTTATTGGTACTTAATCTCAGCCTCGGTTTTATCGATGAGTGCATTAATTACGATTACACAGCAGTGTCGATTAGATCAGTTTTGTTAAGTTAGATTTTATCTTCCATGTCTGAATCATTAGCAGCGTGATACCTTGTCATACCTCTTAGAAATGCGGAAAACTTTATAGCAGTTTTCATCCACGAATCTAGAATTTAGTATTACGAATCTTGATTTCTTCGAAATCTACAAAAAAGGGTTCGGTCCTTGTTGATGCATATGCACCACATATTAACCCCCGATTAGAGATGTAGGGCTTCAGCGGGAATGGAGCCAACACTTTGCTTCTAAAAGTCTTCTGTATCTAATCTGTTCTAGAACATTCCTATTGTGTATAAATACATTGTGCTTCATTCAATAGATTAAGAAGTTCTCTGGAAAACTTCCTCTCCAAGTTTTGTTTTCTCTTGCTTGTATTTTATCAAAGCGTCGACACTTCTCATACGAGAGTCTTTCTTGTTCGGTTGTTTTGATGAAAGCAGAAGTTTCTATATCTTGATTGTTCTCACCAAGTCTCCTTCTTCCCATCCTTTATCTTCATCTTCTTCACAGTTTTCATTTTCCCTTTGGTTTTGATCCCGCTGCGAGGTTAGGTTAATAACATCTATTTCTTTTCAATCATCGAATTCCTCTCTGTTCCGATCCAGTTTGCCGCCTCCTTCAACAACGACTCCAAATGATCATTTCTTCTCTAAAGTTACTTCTTGATGTATCTACGCCTGTTGATACCACTCATCCTTTGCTTCTGTTCCCTTCATCTCACCTTTATCATCACGTTTCTTCTTCACAATCCTTTGTTGTCTCTACTTCCCTTGGCTTTGTTCTTACTTCTTCTCAACCACTTATTGCTCTTGTTTGTTCTACATCCTATACAAACCGAGCAAAATCGTGTTCTTAAACTGGGACAAACATCTCTTGTTAGTTCTATTTCCCACTGAGCCGCTACTTTGTTTACGAGAAGCTCTCCTAATCATCATTGAAGGAATTTGCTATGGAATTAAATTTCAAGCTCTTAAAGACAAAAAACGCACGGGGATTTAGATTCACACTCTTTCGAGACAATGTATGCAGAGAAAGTGGTCTTAGCACCAAATATATTGCTAATGGCACCCTTGACAAATACAAAGCCAGTTAGTTGCCAAGGTTTTGACAAACCCACGGCATTGATTTTATTGATACTTTTAGTCCAGGTGGTTGTCGACTACTATCGAAATTATTTTCTCCTTGGGTACATTTACTCATGGATGGGAGATTCAACAAGTTGATGATAATAATGCTTTCTAAACGGAGAGCATGATGGGGCTGTTTTTAATGGCTCAACCGTTTGGTTTGAAGATCCCCTTAGGCCCCATTTTGTTTGTAAACTTAACAAGGCTTTATATGGCCTCAGCAGCTCCTAGAGTTTGGTTTGGTCGTCTTAATCTCTCTTAAGCATTATTAGAGTTTTGAGTCCTCTATTTCGGGTTCCTCGCTATTTTTGCACGTATTCATGGGCATGCTTTGTCCTTGTGTATGGGGACGATATCTTGATCACGGGGAGGATTCTCTTTGCTATTCATACTCGTTGAGACCTGAATAAGTCCTTTGCCCTCAAAACTCTTAGGGATGTTCATTGCTTTCTGGGATTTGAGGTACTCTGATAATTACGCGCCATCTAAAGCAAACTAAATATACCTCTTGATCTACTTTTGAGCAAATATGCTCGGCTCTAAAACTGTTCTACTCATGGAGTTTGGCTAATAAACTTTGCGGGGATGATAACTCACCTTTCTCTCAACCTTGCATATTAGTACTATAGGTCTCTTCGATTATCTAAATCATACCGGGCTGATGTTCCTTTCTTTGTGAACAAACAGCCAATTTTGCATGCCTACTCTGACACCTTGGGTAGCTGAATTCTTCGATTATGATAAAGGGACTCTTGATTATGGCATTTCTTTTTGTCAGCCTCGGTCTTAAGTTTGGAAGCACTACGTCTTGATTGGGCAACAAATCTTGATGATTGAAAACCAATGAGTGGACTTTGTGTCTTCTTAGGACCAAATCTCATTACCTTGAGTTCAAAGAAGCAAAATGTAGTGACTATTTCAGTCTGATCCCCAGACATGACCCTTTACGCATTCTTCTTGAACTTGTTTGGGTGCGAGTCTACTTATAATGCTTGGAATTTCCCTTCGGCCACACCTCGGTGTTGTGTTGTGATAATGTTGGAGCGAGCACTTCTTGCAAATCCGATACATCATGCGGAAAGAAGCATATTGAGTTAGATATTCATTTTGTCGAAATACAGTAAGCCAGATACAAGTGGAGGTCCGTATATCTCTTATGATCATCAACCGACTGATTTGTTTACTAAGCCACTTCCCTTTGAATGATTTTCCTTTAGGTCACAAGTTTTCTCTAGGATCACCTGTTCGACTTGAGGGGCTATATTAACGAATGTGATGCGGATAGAATTACGTAGACCTATACAAGCATCACGCTAGGTGTATCTTCTCGAAACTAACTGGGAAGATCCTTACACACGAAGCTTGTTATACACTCCTAACTAACTAACCTTTGTTGCGTGAAGACTTGCAAAACAAGTTGCCTTCTTACTCTTATAAAATGATCTCTTTGCTTGTATATGTATAAGTTCCTTTCCTCTTGTAATTTAAGACTCTCTGTAACTATATTTCATTACGGTAATAAAATAGTCTTTGGTTTACGTATGTTCTTATCACACACAAACTAAGGGGAATACGTAAATATTAAAAGGGCCAAATATACGAGACTCATAGGGTTTGGGCCAACAGCCCAATTACGATCTTCATCATCCACTTTTTGATTTTGCATTCATGCATGCATGGGCTAGGAAACTTCACTCAGTACATCAAATAACTTAATTAGTGACACGATTTACTTATGTATAAATTCCTTCCACGTTCAATCACGTAAAGCGCATAATCAAACTTGTTAATCAATGAGTTTAAAACTTCCATTACGGTATATATCGACACTAATCTTAGTTTACACTTTACATGGCATCTAATCCAGCTAGTTGTATCGGTTGGCGTTCTTTCTAAACTTATAACTAGTCCATGAATTGGTCGGAAAAGACATGTATACTAATCACTTAAGGATCGGGATCTATATCGGTCATACAATTACTTCATGATTTCATGAAGGCTTTGATCCATGCGCAATATAATTACATCCTTAAGAGTCATGGCCATCCGGCGTGCATGTACTCGTAAAGGCTAACCGAGCGCGTGAGGATGCAAAAATGGTATATGGAAGTGTTGTCGTGCCCAAACAAAAGAATATATACAAGTCTAAATGGTAAATGTTATCGTGCCACTTGACATTTTCCTTTTTCTCCATAGATGTATTTTATCATACTATAACGTCTTTCTAGTATATATATATTATATATACATGCACGCAAATACTCAATTAATTTGTAATTTAGGAAGGGCTTCTAGTCTTTGGTCGTGGCCAGTGCATAAAAAAGGCTGATGCATGTGAGGGCGTCGGTCATCGAGTCATATTCAAACATTTGATTGTTAAGGAATATGTCCCACGCAAAGGCGTAGGCGTTGCAATGAAACCAACCAACATTCAATAAAAATCCGTTCCCACCTTATAAATCTATTCTTTGATCTAAATTAGTGCCCCACAAAACAGGGTTCAAAAAATCGGGTACGAGTCAGAGTGCGACTCTGGGTCCTGCTCGACTCAGAGTACTTAGAATTCGATCTGAATTCCTATGTACGAGATGGAGAGTGTATCGACTAAAAATCACGCAAAACTCGATTGGACTCGTCAGAGTTCGCGAGATGACTCGGTCAACTCGGTGCAAAACGGTTAAGTCTGAAGATAATCTCAACAAACAACCCCAGCGAAAAGAAATTTCAAAATAAACAATAAAAATCCAACAAATTGCAGAGATTTATTTGAAATTTTCAAGATTAAACTAAAAGAAACAAGAAGAACTGAAGAAGGAAATTAAAAACAAAACCTAACACCTGAGGGAGAAGCGGAGAAGATGCAGTGATGGTAGCAGACAGGACTCTACATAGCCAGGAGTCAGGCTGCAGGAGTAGAGCTGGAGCGGGAGAGACTACTACGGCCCGATGCCTTGGAATGGTGGAGTCTCCTCCCCCTTCTTCTTCTTCCTCTTCTTCTTCCCCTTCTTCACTCTTGCATTTTTTTGATTTTATCGGCGGCTTGCAGAAGAGGGTTTCCTTTTGCTTAACAAGCCGATTCAAACGACGTCGTTTGTCTACGCCACGACCGCAACTGATGTCATTTAGTTTTTATACATATCAAAGGTAGCGTCGTTTAGAGCTGTCAGAGCAAAAGCAGCGTCGTTTGGAATAAGTGAACAAGACCAAAACAACGGCCGTTATGATAGTGTTTTGAATTGAAAAAAAAAATTCGATGGCTAAAACGGCGTCGTTTGGACCTAGAAATGCTAAGCAGCGCCCGTTTGACTCCGAAGCTGTATTTTGTATATTTAAGCCTTAGGCTCCCATTTTGCCTGTTTTCCAACAAAAATACATCCCTAACCCTCAAACCTCAAAAAATTTTATTTATTAATTGGATAGAAATTTAATTTTCGTTTGAAGAACAATTATATTAGAAAATAATTTTTGTTAACATTATCGTACATATCTTTCATTGAATCTTCATTAATTATTTAAAATAATATTAAGTATAAAATTTTTAACTTATTTAGCTTCTCTCTATTTTTCTAATAATTTATATACTATTTTTAAAATTTTAAAATATTTTGTCGTCTTATTTTGCGTGTCGGGCGTCTGGCGGTCGATCTTGGGTAAAGTCTGAATTGGTGACGATACCCGCAGATTTTGAACCATGCCACAAAGTAAACATTAGAAAAAAGCAAGAACTCTGATCGTCTATCGAGAAGAGTGGTATACAAACCTTGAAATTTTTGTAGTACGATAGTTTACTTGAGATTGATTCAGCAATTTGGAAAATATTTGTTAGGAAATGGGTTTTAGGGCCCTCATGCGGTTGCTATTTGATTGGAAGCTTCATGCAAAGTATGGCGATTCTTTGTAAATTAAAGTGCGGTTTAAATATTTTGACCAGATGAAACTGTGTTCCAGTCCTGATCCTTGATGTTCAAGCGCAGTCTAGATTCCGGACTTTAATGCAGTAGCCAGAACTCCTCTATGAACTTAGTGTGTCTGAATGATGTAATATATTTGCAAGTAAGCACACATAATCTTTTACTTAGTTTGGCAACCGGTCTAGTCCAAGAGGCTATGCCTAGATGCAAGGATTTTCAACGATCGTCACGAGGTTTATCTATTACTCTTATGTAGTCGCGGGACTCCCTCTCTACCCCAACCCTTCTTGAAACCTAATTGGGATTGAGAAGGAACTCCCTCCATTCCCTTTCTAAAGCATACGCACACCCATACCTATATTACATCAATATAAGATGAACAAAATAAAAGAACGTAGTCTTTCTGGTGAAAGGCTTTTTTAAGAGTGAAATACCTCGATAGCAGTATCTCGCTCCATACTCGCTCGGCCGTTTGGTCTTTACTTGTTCTTCTTCAAGCTCTTGCTCTAAAAATGTGTTGTGAACTTCAGTGCCTAGATTTATAGCCTTGCTAATTAGTCTTAGAGGAAGTCTGATCTGGTTGAGATCATTTTCCCTAATATGACTCCAGCCGCGCCCATTATGTTTTTCCTTTGGTATCTGATGAAAATAGGAGCTTGTTGATCAAGAATCCTCATCAAAATGAGTCTGAAAGTTTTCTAATCCACGGTTTGAAAGCAGATGTCTAGATCCTCTGTTGTCCGGACATCGCTATAATCGAGTGCTTTCGACAAATGGTGGAGCATCTTTAGGTTGTTGAGAGTCTTCTGCTTGATATTGACACCATAGGAGGATCTTACGGTGCAGATGTTTCACTGGAGTTGAAGATAATCATCAACTTGAACATTATTTGATTCTATCACAGCCTAGTTATTTTATTGTACACCCTATAAGCACGGTTGTTTGTGCTTGAGTACCCTGAAAGACTTTGCTCCTTTCTCTTAGCATTGAACTTCCTTCTTGGTTCCCTGTCATTTAGGATGTGGCATGGACTACCAAATTTATAAAGATGTTTCATATGATGTTTTGAGAGTTCCTAGCCTTAGATAGATTCTATTTGAGATGTAGCATGTTGTATTTACTGCTTCTACCCAAAATTTAGTTGGGACACTCTTGGCTTTAACATGACTTGACGTTTCTTGCGAGAGTTCTTTTCTTCTTTTCAACTACTCCATTTTGTTGTGGTTTTAAGTGCTAAGAACTCATGTTTCTACACTATTCTTGTAGAAACTCAAACAAGAGGTTTTGGGAATTCCTTACCATGATAACTCCTTATTCTCATATCTTTAGGAGTTTGTTGTTGTGCTCCTTGTCGGAGTCTTTGCAACGATTATTCAAATGCTTCAAATTCTTTGGATTTGGTTATGATGAAATTTACTTAGTGAACCAGTCATCTACACATACCTGCATACCTTTTCCAGCCATGCTCTTTATTTGCATGGGGTTCATTAGATCCATGTGGACTAATTCCATAACTCTGGTAGTAGAGCCTAGTTGAGATTCTGGGTGAGGTGTTCGAACTTGTTTCCCTAGTTGTCATTGTCCACACATTCTTTTAGGTTCTCCTTTGAGATTTGGGACATCCCTGATAGTTTTCACAGCAATTGTATTTCAAAGGATGTTATGGCTTACATGTCCCATTCATTTGTGCCAAAGGTTAGTTTCATTTTGAACTATGGCCATGCATGTGTTCAGACTTGCAAGTAGATAGTAGTTTTAATACATGTTCTCTGAGATGGATGCTGAGCCCTGTTGGATTTAACGCGCGGCCTCTAGTGAGCGTCGTCCCTCCCTGTGCCTCTTATTACTTGAAATAGTGATCCTCGAGGAGGGTGAGCAATGCCAGTAGTGAATTTCCTACATGGGATTGCTCGACCTAGTGCACATGTCGTGGAAAAAAAAAACACCTCGAAACAAATACATGATCCTGCTTGAATGTCTACATGCCCAATCCCCAAGTCTCGAGTCCTCACCGACTCCCTCACACGTGCCTAAGCCAAATGTGAGAAACATACAGTTTTAAAAAAAAGCTTTTTTTGTTCTCGAGAGCACCTCTTAGGAGTTTCTATAAAATTTATTAGACTGACCCTCAGGAGGCGAATGCATTTGGATAACCCTCCGAAGCGATTCATAGGCCCCTCGGCGTGGTGTTGGACAATCTCCCAACCTGATTCTCCCAAAATCTTTCGGCGAAATTCTTTTCTGAAACATTTTCCTTTTATTTTCTTTCATGTCATTGCACTCCACTCCCCAATATTCTAGGGTGCCCCGGTGCATATGGAATGTATTATGCTAATTCAACCAACTCATGCTAATATAAAACATGTATATACTAACATAATTAACTCACATAAATCATGTTATTGCAATGCAATAATAACACCAAAAATTAGCTCATGAACTCAATTGACCAATCAAATAATTCATTTGAATCACCAGGTACACGAATCCTGCAACAAAATCGTGACGATGTAAGGCCATAAGTTAGGCCTTGTTCCACGATACATAATAGGGATTTTCTCCACTTGGTTTCAAATGTTTAGGACCGAAATTACGGCTAAATCAAAGCCTCAGAATATCCTAACCATTCACAAGAGCTCTTAGCCAAAGAATAACCTGATGGAATAGATCCTACCTCTTGGAGTTGTTGGAACTCCCTTGTCAGTATCCACAGTAGCCTACCCGTGGAGCCGACTTGGCTTCTTGCTCCATCGAGAACCGTGGTGCGAACGTGGAAATCTAGAGAATGCACACTTTCTCCTGCAAATCTGAAACACCAACCTACGCCGTTTCCATCCCTCTCTCTTGCGTTTTGTCTTCAAATTGGTGGAGAAAGACTATTCCTTTGTCTTATTCTATTAAAACTTTTCAAATTCCATCCATATCCCTTTTCATTTAACTTCTTTGACACATAGCTTAATCTTGCAATTAATCTCCATCCTACAGTAAGACCCGAGAAAATTCAATTTTACGAAAATGGTAAAGCAGCGATTCCGGTCCAATCAAAGTACAGATCTCGGATGATGAAACAGGATTTTCTTAGTTGGAATCATCTTCACGAAATCTAACTACCGCATTAGAGATTCAGAATAGTTGTTCACATTTTTCGAGACACACCGGGTGTCGAGTCTTAGTAAAGCGACTTGTGAAAGACATGATGTGACAAAAGTCACCTGTCATTATACTCATGTGACATGTTATGATTAGTGAGATGATGGGAATGAATGACTTAGATTAAGCCATGTGTAAAGTCACTTAAGAAGGCCCAAGATAGAATTAATGGAAATGTTAATTGAATAAGACAAAAACCTTAGATAGTTTTCTTCTTGATTTGAAAGAAGAAAGCGTCTTGAAGAAGACAATCGTGCGAGTGGGTTGTGGATTGGTTTAAGGACTACCTACTCTCTGGGTTTCGGCCGTTTAGGCAGTCGGTTCTGAGCTGAAGCAAAGTGACTCTATAACGGCGGCTTCTGCGTGGTTGATTTGGTGAGTTCCGACAATCGAAGGCTGAGATGCCCTCTACTGTGTTATTCTTTGGTAAACCATGTAATAAATGGTTGGGAATGTGAGGCTTGATGCTTCCACGTCTCAAACATTTGAGCGTGAAAGAGTGCTGTGGCGGTGAGCGATGCCCGACCGGGGACTCCTTTGTTCGCGTGTTGGTGTGTTTTTGTGTTGTTAGTGTTCAAGGTAATTGCTATATTGTTAATTAGCCCACATGTGAACTGGCTGGTATTGTGATATGTGAACTAATAGCAAGAGTGTGTGGTGAATTATGTTAATATACTACATGTTTTATATATTAGCACATGAATATTTGGGATTGGCATAATGCATTCCCGCCCGCTACCTTGAAGGCACTACAAAATAAGAGTGGTGCATGACTGCGAATGAAAGGAAAATGTTTGTGAAAGGAATTCGACGGAGCTACGAAGAACTGTGTTGAGAAGAACAATCAACAATTCACGTCGGAGAAGACCCGTAGTATTTGAATATCCAGCAGTTACTTGATCAACCTCTATTTCAGAATCTCGGTAGTAAGTTTTCAGTCTCTTTTTGTTCTTTGTGATTTTACTCGTATTTGGATTAGGCATGTGTGTGAAATTCGGTTAGGACTCGAGAGACATAGGGTCAGTGTAAAACATTCAAACCAGGATCATGTATTTACTAGTGTGATTATTTTCCATGACATGTGCTATTGGAGTGAGGGGTAGCACGTGAGGTATCACCTGCTAGGCTTCTTCCTGCAATGAAGGATCATATTTCAAATCAGGAAGATAATACGGAAGGGCGATGCTCACCCAGAACCGCGTTAAAAGCAGGGTTGTGGCACATTAGAAGACTGTATAACATGTAGTAGAATGTACATTTTAATTTATGTTGAATTAAGAGTGATTTATTAACTCTTGAACTGTAGTAATATAGTTGATGTATTTTGTAGAAATGATGCGGGGGCCCAAGTGGCCAATTATTTTACTTTCATGTGGACCGGTGTGGTCATTTGTAAAAATTTGTTTGGGAGGAATTCGTATTTGGGTAGAGCTCCCCGTACAAAGGAGACTCTGCCCAATTTTCGTGAGTGGTGTCGGGTTACCCGACATCCACGAGTATTCCGCAGGTTGACGGGTTGTCAACGGACCTCGTCATGCAACATGTGTCACATGAGTACATGTAGTAGGTGAATTTTGTCACATCACATGTCTCTCTGCAAAAGTAGTTTAAGATTTTCGACACCCGGTGCCTCAAAAAACATGAAATTCCGACTATCTCGGAATTCGACGAAATTTGACGTGGTTGCTAGATTTCACGAGACGATTCCAACGGTGAAGTCCGTTTCATCATCCGAGATCTAGAAAAATTTTGGATTTAGACCGAAATTACGATTTTGTTTTCGAGGAAAATTGGAATTTTCGGGTTTACAGCGAGAAGCAGGCAAACAAAAAGGGGAAAATTATGAATGAATTGAGAAATGAAAGAAGAAGAAGAAACAAAGTATAACCTTGTAGGTCTTGTCGAAAGAAGAGAGTAGACTCTCTAGTTCTTCATATCGTTAGTTGCTATCATTTCTCCTTCCACTTTTCAAAATTCTGAAGAAGAAAATGGTGATGAAAAATATGGATAATAAGAAGAAAATCCATTTTAATAAATTTATTACTCGAGAAAAAACCCGTAAACTCCGTTCCTTCGACCCATGACTCTTTCTCTTTCTTGCCTTACATGCCTCCACAAAAACCCTAAAATGACCCTACTACTTAGACAAAAGAAATCTGCTCTTTATACCCTCATAAAACATTTGGTAGTCATTTGAATGGGGACTCAACAAATATAAATACTAAGTTAATTTATTATTTAATAAATTGAATTTTTTTTATGATTAAACATTAAATTAACAAAATATTAAATATTTTAAACCTTATTCAATAAAATTAATTAAAAATGAAATAAAACCAAATTATTAATATTTTTATTTTAATAAGCAATTTTCAACTAAAAATGATAATAGTTTTTTGTAATCTAAATGTGAAAAAGTAAACAATAAAATTTAAAAATTAAAATATAATCGAATAAGGATAAAAATATAAATAAGTAGTTCCTTATTCATAATTATAATTAATTAAAATTAATTTGAAAATATAATGAGATAAGGATAAAATATTTTAAAATCAATATCTAACTTGATAAAATAATATTATTTTAAACATCCAATACTCAATATAATTTTCATAAATATTATTATTTGCAAATAATATATCATAATAGCTATAGTTATTTTATATATTAAATTTATTGAATAAATTTATAATACATATTTGATCAATTCATTTTAAAATAAGAATATTTATAATATTTGTATCAAAGTTATAATATTAATTTTCTAAATAATATTAGAACTATAAATAAAAATATTCATTTAAAAAAACAATAAAGTTGTCTATGCTGCAAAATAATCTAAAATTTTTTTTTTGAAAAAATAATGAGTTACATGATCCAAATAAGAATACTATTTTTATAAACAACAAAATAAGAATAGTATTAATAATTATATATTATATATTACTCAATGGCAGCTTTAGAAAAGCGTTAAGGTTTCTCGATTAATTTTACTTATTTTCTGAATAAGCTGTCATTCTATGATCTACCTTTATTAGATAATGACATAGTAAAAAGCATGAAGGTTTACATTAATTTTATGGCCTTTCAAATAAGTGTCATTATATACACATTTACCTTCGATCAGAGATAATTACGCTTCTTATACATGTCGTAATACAAAAATATTACTGATAAAGACATTTCTAAAAGCGTCAATTAATATAATATTCTTATCAAATTAATGATGCTTTTGAAAGCATCCAAGTAATCAAACGTCATTGTAATTTTTCGTAATTAGTTTTATCTACATCGGCTCAAATGTTCGAATTAAAAATAAGTAATAATCTAACAAGAATGACCAATGATAAAGGAAGAACTTTCAACCACCATAAGGGCGCTTGATATTCTCTTCCACTATGTCCTGATAGGGATAAAAATACTCGACAATTAGTGAAAACCATACCCATGAAATTATGAGTGGAAAGGTATTTGGAATAACCTATAAACCCTTGAGCCTTAAAAGCAGGCTATAAATAAACCCTAAATTTCTCATTCCACTGATCCCTTTACTTTGTTTTTAACTCTTATATATTAAAAAAAAAACCCCTATTACCATTTATATTTGTAGACAGCGATATCTAAATATTAAATAGCTTAATATACATACTTATAGACTCGAAAACTTAGCCCGATTTTATAATCTTCATTATCCCTTTTAATTTTGCATTCATGCATGGGCTAAGAAACTTCACTCAAGTATATCATATAACTTAATTGGTGCATCAAACCTGCTTCACTTATGTGTATAAATTCATGTCCGTTAACTCAAGTAAAGTGCACCAATCAAGCTTGTTAAACAATCAGTTCATCAAAACTTCCTCCATTCTGATGCTCGAGCACTAATCTTAGTTTACATGGCATCAAATCCAATCAGGTTGAGCAGTTGGCGTTCTTTCTTAACTAATCGGTCAATAAGCGGTTAGAGAAAAGACATGTATTCGAATCATAAGGATTAGGATCTACCTTGGTCTTATAATTACATCATGAAGAGCTTTGATCCATGCACAAATACAATTACTATGACGCCCCAAATCCGGGGTGTCCGTTGACTACCGTCAACTCGCGAAAATCTACAAGTCTCATGTCCCGAGACCCATACATGTGTAAAAATGGCCACTTGGGCCCGCACATCCATACAACCCAAGTATAATTTTATACAAAAGATGATTCATTTACAATTGTATTTATTACAATTTATACAAAACTGGGTCTCTAGCCCAAAATTTTACAAAATACAAGAGAGGGCCATCTTGGCCATTTCTTCGCTTCTAAGGTCCCGGATGCGTCCCACATCCCAATCGTCTTAATTGCACAGAAAATATATTCCAAGCCCAGGGTGAGCAAAGCCCAGTAGTGGAATTTCCCTACTTGGGTTACTCCCCACCTAAGTGCAATGCAATGGCACACAACATTCAACACATGCTAATATATCACTCATGGTCATAACACAACATCACACAAATCACACAAACAGTTCGTGGACTGTCCAAAACCATTCTAGGGATTTCTTCAATCGGTCCAAATCTTTTGGAACCGAAACAACGGCCATCCAGGCCTCAACAAATCCCCATCCATTACATGACCCTTAAGCAAAAGTAAAACAAGTAGGAGAAAAACCCCTACCTTCTCGGAGTTTGTCGAAACTCCCCAAATCCGGTACTCACACGTAGCCCTCGACGTGTAGACCAACTTTGCCTCTTGCGCTGAAGCGAGCCGACGGTCCGATCGTCGTAGATCTTAGAGAGAAGCCAGACTTTCTCTCTCTAAAACCCCCATCTCCAGCCACTGCCCGTCAAACAACCAGCCAAGAAGAAAATCAAAGTGGAGAAGATGATGTCTTCTCCTTAAAATTACAAGTTTGCCCCTCATTAGTTGGCTTTCTCAGCCCACTTTACATGGCTCAATGTGAGCCATGGATCTCCTCTTGGTGCCATGTGTCCTCATGAGGACATGCAAATGGTTGGAATTTGGTCTCCTCCACGTGGCAGCCCTCTAATCCTGCCACTTGGCATCCCCTTACCTTGCCATGTGTCATTCGACACCCCACGCCTCGAAGCGTGAAATTAGGCCACCTCGGGTCAAACGAGGAAACTTCGGCGTGGTAGCTAGATTTCGCGAGACGATTCCAACGGTGGAGTCCGTTTTGTCATCCGAGATCTAGAAAAATTCCGGATTTTGACCGAACTTACCATTTTACCCTCCTTTAGGGAATCTGGATTTTCCGGGGTCTCACAATTACATCATTAAGACCTTTAATCTTGGTCATAACCATCCTTGATTACCAAGGGAAGACAAAATATGGTATATGAAAATGAATATATTTAATCAAACATGAATGCATGCAAAACTACTTAGAGGATATTTGTTTGTTATCTTTTTATTGAAAGCGATTTGTTTTTAGATATTAATTTGTTTTGTTTTTCTATTTTTATGACTTATAATAGACCTTTTAATGAAAAAGCCAAATACTTGGTTTCTTTTTCTAAATAAAGAATAACATATTGACTTATCTTTACTTTTTAATACTTAATAGAAATAAAACATCCACCAAAACAAGAAATCCAAACACTCAACCACAAATTAAATTTATTATTTATTTTCTAAATTTCATGTGAGCATGTAGAAATTAGAATCATCTGTCATATTCAAAAAATTTGATTGTTAAGGCATATATCACGCAAAGCTATAGACGTTACGACCAAAGCAAACAACAATCCATAAAAATCCATTCCCACCTTATAAAATCTATTATTTGATCGAAATTAGTACTTATAAAAGTTTAAAGGGTTAAGGAGAGAAACACAATTTTTCATCGAGATTGTTTTGATCCGCTAAGAATCTCAATGGGTTAGAGGTATACCTTTTATCTTTGTATTGATATTGTGAAAATCATATTGTTCCAGGTTCTTAGCTGTTATATAATAATTAGGGTTTGTCATTATATGGGAATTAAGATTTATTCCATATAACCCAAAGGAAACCATGATAATAGTTTTATTTGTGATGGTTTTGTTTTCTAACAAAGGTGATTATTGATTTTCAATATAAGAAATAGAAAAATCCAATAAGTAGTATCGGAGGCATAATTCAAAACTTATGATTTCCCTATAAGTTAAATTATTTTTTTATTGTTTCTTACTTATGAAATCAAATTTTAATAAGAATTTAATTGTTGATATGTATTTTCTCCATTATGAATTACAATTATTGTATTAGACCATTAGGATTTTAATGTTTAATTTTCTTACTATTATTGTAAAGATTTTTCTTGCAATTTTATTGGTGTGCATGTATACCTCTGATGTTATTGTGATAAAACTTATGTCAATTAAAGTATTATTTTATCAATTTGAGATGTTGTACATAGAATGTGTTTTGTGGATAACATATAAAGTGAATGATTTTCTTGATTCATGAAATTTTGAATCAATTTATGAATTAAGTCGCACAGTTGAGCAATAAGTATGATTTGTGGTGTTATATTTTTTTATCACTGATACTGATATCCATATATATGTGTGTGTGTGAATTGAGGTGCATATTCTATATAGTTACGAGTCTTGCATCTTGAATGGTGATGCCTCAATGATATCATATTCCATATACATATATTTAATGACAATTATTATGATATATGTGAACATGAATAATAATTTTATTTCAATTATTTAGTTGCATTTAATTGCCATATAATCTTTGACCGAATAAATCAAATTCTTTAAATCTTTATGTAGTGATTATGATCCTTTTATAAAAGAATCACTTACTGTACAATTTAGAGATTTATAAACTTTAAGTGTATTATCTCTTATGCTATGGTAATAGTAATGACAACATAGATATTATGAGTAACGAGAGCAAAATGATCTATTATTCTTGGTAATGGTGTATATATTGTGAAGGATTTTATGTGACTTAAAATTTTTGCTTAATTTAATATTCATATTATGCATGTTTTAATTACAAGTGACCAAACTCATTTGTTTTTTAATATAAAATTATATAACCTTCGCCAATTTTTGCTCAATATGATATTAATATTATGCTTGTTTGTAGCCATCAAAATGATTGAATATTGATGTTTTGAATATTAGAATTATTTATATTATACAATTGAATTCACTTATGAATGATTCATTATCCACCAAAATGACTCAACCCTAAGTTTTATCTATATCCAATTGTATAATATTATAATTGATTGCCTAACATGAAATGCTTATAAATATGGTGATATAATGTCATAAATTTGGTTGAATTATTTATGAATTAAGACAATTTCATTAAAGGTCTTGTGTGATAACTATTTATATGGTATACATTATGGATATCATTGTCAATATAGCGCAAATTGACACTTATAGAGTTTTGAGGTGTAATTCATATAAATCTAAATGAAATTCACTATGTGAGATTCCTTATTCTATGATAGTTATGATAATATTTGTGGGTTTACCAATAAAATTGTATGTTTAATTTTATTGATTTATAACAACATGATGTTTGTATGATTAGTATATTATCTTGTAGGGTATATGTCACTTATGATATATTATGACTATACTAAAGGGTTTGATAATCACCTCTAATGAAGTGAATATTGTTAACTACAATATTTTGAAATTTATATAATGTGAAGTTCATTAGTCACCAAAGTGGCCGAACTTGAATGTTCCATGAATTTCAAATTAAGAAATATGTAAAATATTGTTCATTCGAATATTTTGAAATTCATATAATGTAAGTTCTAATATTTACCAAAAGTGGCCAAACATGAATGCTCCATGAATTTCTAAATTAAGAAATATGTAAAATATTGTTCATTGCAATATTTTGAAATTCATGTAATGTAAAGTTCGTTAGTCACCAAAGTGGCCGGGCAGATATTCCATAATTTCAAACTGAGAACCTATGTAAAATAATGTTTACTCAAGTAATTTGAAATTCATATAATGCATAGTTTATTTAGTCACCAAAGTGGCCAAACTTGAATGTTTCATAATTTCAAATTAAGAAAATATACACTCATGCTATTCAATTACTCATTCTTTATGGATGTCTTAAGTACTTGATAAACGAGTATATTGAAGTTCGTGGTTATAAGATATTTAAATTCACCCAAGGTAAACTAACCATCTTATGAATAATGAACATGATGAGATACATCTTATGATTTCGTTAGACTATATTTGTACATCCAAAGATTACAAGTATAGTTTTAACATGAACTATGAAGAATATCCATTAAAGAAATATGTACTAAAAGCATCATGAAAGTATTATATATTGTAACATCTACCCAAGGAGGATTGTGGTATATATGTATCATTTGAAATTATTTGTTTGAAATTATTGATTATAGTTTTTGCTTACAGTTTATCAAGTTTAATCATAAAAGACATGATATCTTATGTTACATTGTGTCATAAGATTTCCTAATTGTTAACGTAAATAAGTTTATGTAGCTCCTCTGAATAAAATTACCTTTGATTGAGGTTGATAGTATCATCCTAAAATTTGATGATATATGGGGAAACAAAGTCATTTATAGATGATAAAACCGCAATACTAAATATCTTGGAATGATGGATAAATTTTAATTTTATCTTGCTTGATATAGACTTCTCAAGTAATAAGTGAGATATAGTTGAAAGAAACAAGTCTCATTAGGTATTGCATTTCCATAAAAGAATTACAAAGAAGTCAATGATTAGGCCTATAAGAAATATGGAATGAACCAATTAAAGAGATGATTCTTACGAGAACTATCGAGGACCCGTAAAAGAAAACTTCGAATGGTTAAGTATCATACTATTGAAAAATTTATGGATATTTATAAGTTGCCCAAAGTAAGTTTTTGAAAGGCTCTAAGTTATGGTTGGTTATTGATCAGCAAAGGAAAGAATACAAGAGAGTCTTTTGGGCATTGTAGGTAAGCCAAACTCATTAGAAAAGAACAATTAAAATAATAGTTAAGTTTTGTTCTTTTTGTATGATTTATGTCATATTTACTAGGTTTATTTTAAATGATTGGTTTTAATGGTAATGATTTTATTTCCTAATATGATAAGAAGTATTTATGTGCAAAATACCTTAATGATTTATAATGCTTGATTTAAATTTAAAGTTGGTATGATTTATGCTTTACTCATTTATGACTACAATTACACTTATAGAAGCAAACATGAAGTTAGTTTTAGTAACCAAAGTCTTTGTACACTTGATACTTATTATATCAATAATAATTGTGATGTATTTTAATGTTACTTAGTTGGAGTAATAGCAAGTATGTATTACTAGCTTAATGTAAACCCAAACTTAATGTAAAACGTAGAAAATTAAATGTTCGGGAAAAATGGCATAATAATAATAATAATTATAATAAATTACCACAATGGATTCGAGAGCTTGGAAATTTCTATGGATCTCAAATGACAAAACATACTCCTTGTTGATTCGTCTGGAAATCTAATTTACTAGAAAATTTTCATTAAATTCTGAGACGGTTGGATTTTTCACGATTTTCGAGGTAACGGACGTCTAGTGACTCTCAGGGACAAGATTTTTATGAGAATTTCGGGAGTTAGGAAATAACTCAAGCTAAGTTCATTTAAAATAAATTGAGCTTGGTGTGTGAAATAAATTGTTCGGAGGCGGAATTTGACAAGGGGACACGTGGCGCGGCATTGGGCCACGTATCAGCTCATAAAAGGAAAAAAAATCTCATTTGGAGGATCTCATTTTTGGGTTGGAGAAAAGCGTGAAGGTAGAGTGAGAGAAAGAAAAAAATGAAACTTATTTCTTGATCCAGGTTCCATCGGTCGAGTCGTAGGGCTAGGAGCAGTTCATCTATAAGCGAGGGCTACGTGTGGGTACCAAAAACATAGGATTTTCTTTGATTCAAGCTAGGGTTCGAGACTCAAAGGTTTGATTTAGAGAGTGCCATTAGGACTTCACAGGGTTTCTTCTACACTCTAAGCGGTAGGGATCCTTCCCTACTTTGGTTTATTTTCTATTCTAGGGGCTGTTTGGTTGAGGTTTAATGCTTACTGGGGGACTATTTGGCCTTTTGCCCTAAGAAATTGTTTGGAAGAATAATGGGTTATGGGAATAGTGCCTTTGTTTGACCCTATATGATGTCAAATTTTTTTTTTGGCTGAAGTTTTCGGTTAGAAAAAGGGATAATTTTGACCATTATCCTTCCATGAAATTGCAGCCCTATCTGAGAACTTGATGTTAGGCTTTTTGAATCACACCCCAGGTGGACATGTAACCCAAGTTATGGTCCATTTTCGGGACTACCGCAGTGACTTCTTTAGTAGACCTCTTGTCAGATTTTTGGGACTGATTTTCGGTTAGGAAAAAAAGGTAATTTGGACTAGTATCCTTGAGGAAATTGTAGCTCTATCAGAATTTGATGTTAGGCTTTGAATCACCAAAATCAGACCTCTATAACTCAAGTTATGGTCCATTTTCGGGTACCTTTCACGGCTTAGAACATTTTAATGGTTTGTGTCAGTTTTGGGATTTATTAGGCTAGTTTACGGGTAGGTTCAGAACTATTATGTGATCCCATTATGACATTTGTGTGGTGTGTTTTGTAGGCATCTTTATACCACGATTAGTCTATGTTTAAGCATGTCATTGTTTTAATTGAGTGATATGTGATGGTAAATTGATTGGAGGTCAATTTGTGTGTTCTAATGGATTGACATGTAGTGTGTTTGTGTATATGAATCTCAGGCCATTGCTTGAAGCTGTGCAGTAGCTATTTGTGGACATGTTATGTCACATCTTGGCCCTAGGATAATGTAGGTCATTGCTTGATTGGTGATGACTTGTGAATGTCAATGTATGCGTGTATAAATATGTTGACATGAATTGTGTGATTATTTAGGTATGTTAATTGATATAATTTGTCCAAATGATGCATACTGGTGATATACATGAGTAGAGTTGTTCATATAGCATCCATCATATATGTGACATGAAATATCTCAATGAGCAATGGCATGTTGCTGCATTTGTGCATTGGGACATTACATAAATGGGTGTGTGGTTTAAATCATTTATCATTCTTGGTAAATGCTCAACCCTACCTTCTATTTTATGTTTCTTTCCTTTGATTGTCTAGAAATAAAGCTTCTGGTCGAATCCTCATCGGAATAGAATCCTAGTTTCTAATTACGGTTTTGATAAGCATGGTCGATCTTCTAAGATTTGATGATTCTCTCTTGCCAAATGATCATAGGCCCATCCGTCGGTTACTTGCTTTCCAAGTTCTTTAGCCTTTAAGCTAGTAGACTCACGTCGTCTCACATTTGCTTTGTTTCAGATTCGGACATCTCATGTGTCTAGCATGTCCACGTAGCATAGGATAGAATTTCAAGCTCTCTAAAGACAAAAACACAGGTTACTTCCACCTATTTCGAGACAAAGCATTATCTTGTGAAAGTGGGTCTTCCATACCCAATATCTTGGTGATAGCACCCCATGACAAATACAAAGCCAAATTAGTTTGCCAAAGGTTTTCAACGAGCCACGGCATTGATTTTTGATACTTTTAGTCCGGTGGTTAAAATCAGCTACTATCAGAATTATTTTCTCTGAGTACATTACTCGCTGGATGGGAATTCAGCAGTTGATGATAATAATGCTCCTGAGCGGAGGCATAGTGAGTTGTTTAATGGCTCAACGTTTGGTTTGAAAGATCCCCTTATTGTTTGTTTGTAAAGCTGGCAAGGCTTTGCTATGGCCTCAAGCGGCGCCTAGAGTTTGGTTTGTGTCTTAATCACTCTCAAGCATTATTAGAGTTTCGAGTCCTCTATTTACGGTTCCTAAGCTATTTTGCCTGTATTCATATTTGCATGCTCTTGTCCTTATGTATGAGGACGATATCTTGATCATAGGGAGGATTCTCTTCTTATTCATATAATTCAAGACTGAATAAAGTCCTTTGCCCTCAAAACTCTTGGGGATGTTCATTGCTTTCACAGGATTTGAGGTACTACGGACTAGTGCTCTTCATCTCAAGCAAACTAAATATCTCTTGATCTACCCACCCAGAACAAATATGCTCGGCTCTAAAGCACCAATTACACTCCACATGAGTTTTAGCTAATAAACTTTGCAGGGATGATAGCTCACGCTTCTCTCAGCCTTCCTTATATCGAGAAGTCATAGGTCTCTTCGATTATCTAAATCATACCGGGCTGATATTTCCTTTCTTTGTGAACAAACTGCCAATTTTGTATGCCCCTACTACAACCATGGGTAGCACACTTAGGGAATTCTTCATTATATAAAAGGGACTCTTGATTATGGCATTTTCTATTTGTCGGTATAGGTCTTTGTAGTTTGGAAGGCTTTTACGATCTTGATTGGGCAACAAATCTTGATGATGAAAATCAATAGGTGGACTGTGTCTTCTTAGGACCAAATCATTACTTGGAGTTCAAAGAAGCAAAATGGTGGCTCGCTCAGTATAGAGTACCGAGATATAGAGCCACTTGCACCTTCTTCTTGAACTTGTTTAGGTGCGAGAATCTACTTATAGAGCTTGGAATTTCCTTCCGGCCACCTCTAGTGTTGTGGTGTGATAATGTTAGACCGGAAACTACTTGCACTACAAATCAAGTACATCATCGAAAGAAGCATATTGAGTTAGATATTCATTTTATCGAGGAAATCACGGTAGAAGCTAGTATGAGTGGAGGTCCGTATATCTCTTATGATCATCGACCAGCTAAATTTGTTTTACTAAGCCCACTTCTCTTTGAATGATTTTCCTATTTATGTCACAAGTTTTCTCGGATCTCCCTCAATGAGCTTGAGGGGGTATATTACTTGAATGTGATGCGATAAAGATTCGATAGACTATGCCTCGCATCACATGGCGTATCTTAATCGAAAACTAACTAAGAGGAAGATCATACACACAGGAAACATGTTATACACTCCTGCTTCTTCTTGTTGTGTGAGACACAAAACAAGTTTGCCTTCTTCTTATGAAACGATCTACTGCTTGTATATATATGAAGTTCCTTTCCTCTTCTATAATTTGAACTCTGTAACTATATTTCTTCTGACAATAAAATAGTCTTCGGTTACGTATGTTCTTATCACGCAAAACTCAAACTTAGGAATACGTAAATATTAAATGGCCTAATATACGGACTCATAGGGTGGACAACATGATTAATCTTTGTCATCCCATACGATTTGCATTCGGCCATGCATGGGCTAGGAAACTTCGCTCAATTACATCAAATAACTTATTGAAGTGACACGATTTGCCCATGTGTAATTCCTTTACGTTCAATCAAGTAAAGCGCATCGATCAAAGCGGATTTAATCAATCGGTTTAAAACTTCCATTACGAGGTATATATCAGCCTTGATCTTAGTTTACACTTTACATGGCATCTAATCGACCCGGTTGAATCGGTTGGCGTTCTTCCCGAACTTATAACTAGTCCGTGAAATGGTCGGAGAAAAGACATGTATGCTAATCACTTAAGGATCAGGATCTATATCGGTCATACAATTACATCATGATTTCTTGAAAGAGCTTTGATCCATGGACAAATATAATTACATTCTTAAGAGCCATGGCACCATCCGACATGCATGTGCACAAGTAAAGGCTAGTGGAAGCGCATTGAGATCTGAAAATGGTGTATGTCGTGTTGTAGGTACTTGAACAAAAGAATATATACAAGCCCTAAATGGTAAATGTTGGCCGAGCCACTTACATTTTTCCTTTTTCTCCATAGATACTTATCATACTAGAGCGTCTTTCTAGTATATATATTATATACATGCACGCAAATACTTTGATTAATTTGGCAATTTGGGAAGGCTTCTTGTCTTTAGTCGTGGCTTGGTGCATAAAGGCTGATGCATGTGAGCACGTAGAGTCATCAGTCATATTCAAACATTTGATTGTTAAGGAATATGTCACGTAGAAATTTTGTGACGTTCCAGCGAAACACGCCAACATTCAATAAAATCCGTTCCCACCTTATAAATCTATTCTTTGATCCAAATTAGTACTTATGTAAACATTAGAAAAAGCAAGTAATTCACAATGGAATGCATCGAGAAAAGTGGTATGCAAATAGTTTGCCCGACAACGATTCTAACTTAATTTGGAAAATATTTGTTAGGAAATGGGTTTTGGGGGCCCTATTAAAATTTGCTTTATTTGATTGAGAAGCTTCATGCAAAAGTATGACGTTACTGCTAAATTAAAGTCACGTTTTTAAATATTTTGACAGATATAACTGTGTTCCAGGTCACAGTCCTTGATGTTGGTTGTGATCTAGTTCAGAGACTTTAATTACGGTATGTAGAACTCCTCCTATAAGACTTAGTGTGCAAGCGGTCTGTATATTTGCAATAAAGTAAAAGCACACATAATCTTTTACTTGGTTTGGCAACCAGTCTACGTCCACGAGGCTATGCCTAGTTACAGGATTTCCAGTCGATTCAAGGTTTATCATTACTCTTATGTGGTACAGACTCCTCTCACAGTGACCCTTCTTGAAACCTAGTGGGTTTAGAGAGGAACTCCCTCCATTCCCCTCTCTAAAGCATCTTACACCCGGCACCTATATTACATCGATATAAGATGAATAAAATAAAAATTTATCATCTTGCAAAGGTGAAGAAGACTTTTAAGGTGAAATACCTCCAATATAGTATCTACACTCCATACTCACTCGGCATGTTTGGACTTCACTTGTTCTTCTTCAAGCTCTACTTACGAAATACGTATTTGAGAACTGTGCGATTTATAGCCTTGCTAATTAGTCTTAGAAGTCTGAATATGGACTGGATCATTTTCCTAATGTACTCAACCCCACCTTCTATTTTATGTTTTTTTCCTTTCAGCTGTCATAATGGAAATAGGAAACTTTTTAATCAAGATTCCTCATCAAAATAGATCCTAGAAAGTTTCTAATCCTGGTTTGAAAGCTTAGATGTCTAGATCTTATGAGATTTGATTGTTATCCTCTTGCCAAATAGATCTTAGGCCCATTGGTTACTTTCTCCCCAAGTTTCTTGGCCTCCAAGTCAGCAGACTCATGTGTGCCCCAGGTACATATTCAGGTTAGGACATCTCATGTCTAGCACATCCCTACAACATAGGATAGCCTTAGTCGGGCTACATCTAGATCACATTAAGGACTTCACTTCTATTTCATCAAATCTTCATTAATTTCAATCTTTAAAGTAGCTACCTTCTTGTAGAAACCTTGATACAAAGATATGGAAAATTATATCAAACCTAACATTCTCCCCCTTTGTCTATATCTTCAGCAAAAATACCCCTTAAAGAATGAAGACACACACTCTTGCTCCCCTTATTTTCTCCTTTTTTTTTTTTTTTTTTTTTTTTTTTTATGGAAGGAAAGGATAAATGCCTGAAAGGTCCGGACCGCTGACGGGGCTTATCGTGGGCTAATTTAGGGACCCCATCTAGTCAACAATGCATACCCCCCCATGGATAGTGTAGTGATTCATACCTTGAAGCATCGACCACTTTGGTGAAAATGTGACTAGTTGATCTTTCTTGGATATGTGCCTAAGATAAATGATGTTGTCCTCAACCATGTTAGAATGTAGTGGTGCCTATGTCATTACGCTTGGTTCTTGAATGTTGAACTAGATTTTTCGGATATTGATAGCACTAAGGTTGTCAGTGCAGTATTGGGATTCTCCAAAGTCTCCATAGTCTTTAAGAATATTTTTCATCCAAATGAGTTGTATTGCATCCACTGCAATTGCTATGTTTCGACCTTGGGCATGAAAGTGATATGCAGTTTTTTGTTGGAAGACACAAAGTGCATTTCCAAGGAAGAAACGCCGCAGTACTCTTTGTCATCAAGCTTCGACCCTATCCAACGTCACAATATCATACTAGAATTTAGATGTGGTGTCTCGGGTGTACCAGTGCCATAGTCCATTATTTCACTTACATTTGATAATCTTCTTATTTGCTGAAAGATGACCATCCTTAGAACTTGCTTGGTCTCTCTCACAAACTCCATCTTATAACATACGTTTGGGCGGCATTCAGAAGTACAACAAGCTTCGATCATGCTTTATAAATTCGGATCAACACTATTCCTTACTTCATCTTTAGTAATCTTGTCATGGGTCCCTATTGGGGTCCTTCGATGTTTGTTATACCAAATCGAACTCACTAACGGAGTTCTTAG
The DNA here is from genome assembly GCA_016808115.1 of Tetrastigma voinierianum. Taxonomy (NCBI): domain Eukaryota; kingdom Viridiplantae; phylum Streptophyta; class Magnoliopsida; order Vitales; family Vitaceae; genus Tetrastigma; species Tetrastigma voinierianum. The sequence continues at coordinate 27,800 of JAEQBH010008059.1, forward strand.
CATGTTTTCCTATGAGATAAAAAATCCATGAGTTGATTTTTTAAATGCCCAGGAAGACTTAGAAAGTATGTAAGTTCTACGACCAAGCTCATGTCAAATTTTGTGCTCATGAACAAACTTTTCCACGGGTGTTGGGATGTGGACCCCAAGACTATCACCCACGACTATTTGAAGAGCAATTACTTGCTTTTGACTTTTCAAAGTGAAGAGAATGCGATCTGCTCTATCGCGTGTAACCACCTTTTAGGAGTATTAGTGAGTCTCTCATACAAAGCTCACGAACTTGTTTTTTATCCCCATATAGATTATTTTTTAGTTTGTAAAGCACTGATTAGAGTGAAGAAGATCTTCAAACCCTTTAGGTTAAGCTACAAACACTTCTTCATGTAGATACCCATTTAAAAGCCCTTTTGACGCAATTTGATAAATTTTGAACTTAAGTGTGTAAGAAAATGCCAATAGCAAACGAATTGACTCAAGCGAGCTACTAGTGCAAATGTCCCATCAAAATCTACTCCTTCACTTGAGTGTATCCTTGAGCAACCAGACAACCTTTTTTTCTAGTGATGTTTCCCTCTTCATCTGTCTTGTTCTTGAAGATCCACTTGGTCCCAATTATATTTGCATATTAGGGGTTTTGGAACTAAATCCCAAACTCGTATGTCCAATTGTGATAGTTCTTTCACGATAGCTGGATCCCGGAACTCATCGTTCGGAGCCTTGCTTTGTAATTTTTGGTTAGATTGTGGTGGTGTAGCAGCCCGAGGCTAAGGCACATCATTTCTTTATGGTTTACCTTAAGACGCCCCTCGTCAGAACACTCCTTCTAGATCTGCAAAATATCAATGGTAGGATGGTTTTATATGAATCTTCTTAGGGCTCGAACCTAGATGTCAAAGTGTTCAACACTATTATGGTCATCCTATTGTTGTAAGGAGTTCTCTGTTGTCCGGACATCAGCTATAACCGGGTGCTCAACGGATGGTGGAGCATCTTTGGGAGTGTTGAGAGTCTTCTCTACTTCAAGAATTGACACCATAGGAGGATCTTTTGGTCTAGATGTTTCACTCAATGGAAGATAATCATCAACTTGCACATTAGTTGATTCCATCACGATATGGTTATTTTATTGTACATATAAACACATTATTTGTGTAATACCACTAGAAAGATGCCTTCCACCATCCTCTCTTGGCATTGAACTTCCTTCTTGGTTCCACGTCATTTAGGATGTAGTAAGGACTACCAAATTTATAAAGATGTTTCATATGATGTTTGAGGAGTTCTAGCCTTAGATAGATTCTATTTGAGATGTAGCATGTTGTATTTACTGCTTCTGCCCAAAATTTAGTTCGGACACTCTTGGCTTTTAACATGACTCAGGCCATTTCTTGTAGAGTTCTTTTCTTTCTTTCAACTACTCCATTTTGTTGTGGATTTTTAAGTGCTAAGAACTCATGTTCTACACTATTCTTCTTATAGAAATTTTCAAACAAGGAGTTTTCGAATTCCTTACCATGATAATTCCTTATTCTACTTATCTTTAGGAGTCTTTTGTTGTGCTCCTTGTCGATCTTTTACCACCTGATTATTCAATGCTTCAAATTCTTTGGATTTGGTTCTAAGAAATTTGCAAGTAGACCTAAAGAAGTCATCTACAAATACATTTACATACCTTTTCGACAATGCTCTTTATTTGCATGGGGTCCATTAGATCCATGGACGATTCCACGTAACTCTTGTAGTAGAGCCTAGTTGAGACTTTGGGTGAGGTGTTAGAACTTGTTTCCCCTAGTTGGAATGTCCACACACATTCTTTTAGGTTCTCGAGATTTGGGACATCCCTGATAGTTTTCAATACAATTGTATTTCTGAGGCTGTTATGGCTTACATGTCCCATTCATTTGTGCCAAAGGTTAGTTTCGTTTTGAATCGTGGCCAGGCATGTGTTCAAAATTGCAAGTAGATAGTAGTTATTTGATGACCTATTTGCTTCCATGATCTACTGTTGATCCTGGTCTAGGACAAAACATTTGCCCTTGGTGATTCTCACGAACAAATCTTGGTCACACAATTTATTGATCTTGTCAGTTGGCTTTTGTCATCGTGAGAGGCACATCTCTTAATTTTGGTAACCTAGGAACATTTAAGGACTTGGTCCGCAAGACTCTTCCTTTTGAACCATCCCCGAAAGTTATTAAGTCTAAACTAAATAGAAGAACGTTGGATAGCAACCACTTGTTGCCATTCATATGTCATGAGAGCTTCCTTATCAAGTACCACCTTTGTTCTATTTCGGCCTTGAGAGAGGAAAGAACAACATGGCTCTTAGTTTTTCCTTTTTTTTTTTTATCCAGGTGGGCTTTTTAACTGATTTGTTCTCCCTTACTCTCTTCTTCTAGTAAGATTTGTAGTCCCTTTAGTGACGTTTGATGTGACCCATTTTTCAACAGTAATAGCATATGACTTCATTGCCCTTCTTTTATATGAACTTGTCTTTCTTGGTCGAACATGTTTTTCCCATTCTTGGGAGAGTTCAGACTCGTTCTTCTCTTTTTACCAACTTGGGACGTGAAATATTCTTTTGAGCTATTTGTTTAGACCAGAGATCCTTTGTACCCAATGCCTTCCAGGCAGGTAGTTCCTATACATAGAATGTGATCCAGGGACAACATTCTTGAGTTCATCATTCTTGCTATTTTCCTTAGATGTTCTAACTTAGATTGAGACATGTTGTTCTTAAGGATTTCCCCTTTTAGAGTGGCTACCTGATGAGTGCCTAAAACACTCATATTATACTCGCGTCAGTCTACATTTTCCTGTTTATTTTAGAGTAATTTTATAGTTTTTGTGACTAGAATACTGAGTTGATGTCTTTTGTGAATGCAGGAGCATTGGGGTGAAAGAAGCGACAACGAGAAGCGAATTTTGGAGCAAATGGGAACAAAGGCGATGAAATTACTGTCACGTCGCGACGTCCCATGTCGTGACGTCCTGCGTCGCGGCGTCCCCGTCGTGGCGTGCCGCGTCGTGACACCTGCGTCGCGAGCACCACCACGTCATGACGTCGCCCGCGTCGCGGCGTCGACTCAATGCGCTCATCATTAAAGCAGAATTAGGGTTCGAAATCGGGAGATTGGGAAGCGCACGGCAGGCCGCAGGTTCGAGGCAGTGACAGCGACTTCGAGGAAGTGCGGGAGTATAACGCTTTTGATTTTTGGATATTTTCGGATTTTAGAACAATGTTTCCTTTATTAAACAGTTTTATATTTTCTTCCATTATGTTCTAGATCTTTTTCTAGGGTTACATCAAACCCTGTCATGTACAATGGATTAAAAGTTTGATAATTCATGTTATTCAGTTGTTATTAATCTGTCACATCTACTCTATACCTGCATTTCAATTATATGTTAATGTACGACGATGTTAGCATAATCAGGCGGAGATCAGATTCGAGATGAGGAGTATTCGGGGATGCGGGTAGAGTAGCCTTTAGCGATTCGGATAATAGAGATATTCCGAACCTGAAGGTGGCATTTGAGGTTAGAACATTTAAGCATTTCGAATCTTAGGAGTCGAGATAGAGATATCTTTCGATTCTATTCACGAGATGGCGGATATACCTCGAGAGAGGGATATCTTGTAGGCAAGATCGCCTCGCTAATTGACATATTACCAAATGGATTGAATAACGGTTTCTTTAGAAGAGTAATCCATTGAGCGTGATAGGGCGATTTAACCTAGGCGCTAACACCATTAATTCACTAGAATCCAGTAAGCAGTTAAAGGTTTCCTTACTTAAATCTTACCTAGAATCAATTATTCGAGATATTATCTCAGCGGAACCTCTTGTAGTCAATTTACCTTTCCACGTGGTCGATCCGTACATTAAGTACACTATATTACTTGGGGCTACGCGTGCACTTGCGCACTTAGGCATTCATTTTATACACCGCGTTTTCGGCCTGTCACTACCTCTTTCTCTAAAGCTTTGTTGTCTTAATTGAGTTTATGGATTTATCCTTGAAGATCTTCATTGATTTTTTTCTGTGTTTACCCAACTTTCGTACAATACTGTGTAGGAACGTGCTATTTCTTCGTCTGAGATTTCATCATCTTGTTCTTCGAAAAGTGGGTGAGTTGGAGGATTATGTGAAATCTGGTCAAAAAACCACGCATGTTCGGACGTTAGTCATCACATCCTTTGAAAATTCTTGAGGCTTTGTGTTTGATTCAAGAATCGAGGTCACAGTTGTCACAACAATAGGTTGACTGTCTTGTTTCTCATCTTCTTTGTAGTCTTCTGATTCATCATGACTCCAGATAACAAGAAGACATCGATTCTTTTTCATATTGGCACATTCTACTTGGATGTGGCCATATATCACATTCTCTACACTTGATTGACTTGTTCTGATATTTGATCTTGGAGATCCTTTGTGTCATGCTAATGTGAAGTACGGAAAATCGGATTTCCCTAAGGAAGAAGGATAAAATGGTAATTTTGGTCAAAATCCGAAAATTTTCTAGATCTCGGATGACGAAACGGACTTCACTGTTTGAATCGTCTCGTGAAATCTAGCTACCACGTCGAATTTCGTCGAATTCCGAGACAGTCGGAATTTCACGTTTTTCGAGGCACCGAGAGGGATGTAGGACACTTGGCACGTTTTGAGTGGCCCAAGAGGCGCCACGTGTCAGGCGAGATGCGTCTCGAACATATAGACTGAGTGGGGCTCAATGTGACACATGGCATCATGCCATTTGAAGAAAATCTAAGGTAGATGGATAAGGATAAGAGTGTAATCCCATGAGCCAATGGAAGCTTGACACTTGGCAAGTGAGAAGACTTTTCTCTTGTCCCAATCTAGACCCAAATCAGTTTGGGGAGGGGAAAGAGAGGGAGAGCAACCGAGAAAGAGAAGGAAAATGTGGGATTTTTAGAGAGAGAGGCTCTACCTTCTCTCTAAAATTCCCGGTGATCGGACCGTCGGATTTCGGCGAGACAAGAAGCAAAGTTGCTCCCCACGGCAAGGACTACGCGTGGGTACCAGTTTTGGGGAGTTTCGACAAACTCCGGAAAAGTAGGGGTTTTCTCCCTGCTAACACTTTTGTTTAAGGGTAATGTAATGGATGGGGGTTTGTTGGGGCACGGATGGCCATGGTTTTAGTTCCAAAGTTTTGGACCGAGTTAAGAAAATCCCCTAGAGTGTTGGACGATCCACGAATTTGTTTGTGTGATTCCTTGATTTGTGTGGTGTTGTGTTATTGCCAAGGAAAATAACATGTTTGTGTGATGATGTTATTAGGCGGAGTTCAGAGATGAATTTCTTTGGTTTATCTGTAGCCCGTGAGCTAAATCTTTATATTGTGTTGTAAAGTTGAATAACATGATTAATGGAATTAATTTTGTTAATATATGCATGAGTGATATATTAGCATGTGTTGGATGTTGGTTGTGTCATTGCATTGTACTTAGGTGGGAGTAAGCTTGGTAGGAAGTTCCTGCGGGCTTTGCTGCCCGTCGTGGGACCCCTTTTAGGTGCAGAAGGCGCACGTGGGGATGGGGGCCCATCAGGGACCTTAAGGCAAAGAAATGGCAAGTTGGCCTTATCTTGTATTTTTCTATTCTTTGTAAAATTAAGACAAAAAGACCCGTTTGTATAAATTGTAAAAAAAAAAAACAATTGTAATTAAATCATTTTGTATAAAATATACATTTTATGAGTAGGATGTGTAGGCCCAAGTGGTCGTTTGACATGCGTATGGGTCTCATGACGTGAGACATCTAGATTTTCCGCGGGTTGACGGGTAGTCAACGGACACCCCGGTTTTGGGGCGTCACAGCTTGGTATCAGAGCTAAGGTAAACGGCTACCTTGGTAGCTCGGTGGGTGTAGAGTAGGTATACGATATACCTAGGACTTGATTGGGCACGGGATAGATCATGCATCATTGTGTATTTTGAGAAATGAATGGTGATGTGTGATTGAATTGTGCATTTTGATAAATTCACTGTGTTGTATGTAAATTGTGTGAATTGGTATGCTTGGTGAATAGCATAGGAAAAAGTGTTGAACACTAGGGTAGAGAAACTATAACCTTAGGTGTTCAAGAAGTGATAAGAGCGAAACGGTCGAGAAATAAGCGAAAAAAATATTACAGACCAGTGCTCCGGTTTTTTCTGAGAATGGGTTTGTAAGGTCACGGAAAATTATTCCGATTTTACTTACGAGGAATAAGGGTTTTAATTAAACTCCTGAAAATGATAATTATATAAATTAAAATTTTATATAATTTTTAGGTGATTTGAAGGGTTAAGCTACTGCATCATCAAGTGGTAGCAGGTTTTGTAAGAATTTGGAAGGGCTAGGAGTGCGAGGAAGGCTCTTTCAGAGAGAGAAAAAAAAAAAAATATGTAGAAGAGGTGCAGGAGGAGCTAGGCAAGCTGGGTGAGCTTGGGTCGCGACCTTAGTCGCGACAAGGAGTGAAAAGTCCCAGGTCGCGACATGGAAAATGGCGTTGCGACCTGGCTAGGTAGGGTTGAGGTCGCGACAAGATATGGAAGTCGCGACACGGTATCGCGGACGACTGTTTGGCGTCGCGGGAGGAGACAACGAGGAATTAAGTAGTGTCGACATCAAGTTGATGCATAACTGATTCTGGTTGTCTTATGGAGCTTGATGTCGCAACATCGGTATGGTCGCGACAGGTGGCGTAACAAGGGAGGTCGCGACATGTGTCGCGACATAAGCGAAAATGGGGCTGAGGCGACTTGAAGATTAGCGACATCATCTTCAGATGTCGCGACATAGGAAGCGATGGGCGAGGGGGAGAAGCGATGTCGCGACATGGTGGATGTCGCGACATGAGAGCAGCGGTATGGCGAGCGTGTCAGCGACCGCTGGAGGTCGCGACACGGGGTGGCTGGCGTGGTGTGTCGGCGACACCAGACGATGTCGCGACATGGGCTAGCTCGAGTGGCGACACGGGCGATGTCGCGACTGGCAGTGCGATTACTGCTTGTTTTGTGCCTTCCATTCGGTTCCTTTGTTTGAAGCTGTTCATGACCGCGTTCGCGAACAGCATTCTGAAGGTTAAAAAAAAGAGTACAAAAATTTTAAAAATTTTCTTCTGTATGATTTATTGTATGTAATATTTATATTGCAAAATTAGTATGTGCCTTGACGTGGTACATGAAAAAAAAAATTTTTTGCGGTGCGTGAATAGTGTCTCGAGGCTGCATTTTCACCCTTGAGACACGTTATTGAAATTAATTGCCTTGACATGGTATATGAAAATTTTTATTTTTCTGGTGCGTGAATAGTGTCTCAAGGCTGTAACTACACCCTTGAGATACGTCATTATTGTTGCATGTTTTGATTGCGTGATTTCGTGTTTCAAATTGCATGGAAGGACATATACATGATGTATATGGGAATTTGATTGCGCGATTATTGCATAGGAAATTATATGCATGGTATAATGCATATAGGAAAAAGGAGAATGCTAAGGTTAGGAACTATAACCTTAGGGAAATGGATACTAAAATGAAAATTAAATGAATCTTGTTGTCATTGGACCTATGTAGATGGCTAGTCGAGGCGAAGAGCGTGAGAATTAGATCCACGGAACACAAACAACACCACTGTGGTTGATCGAGGCCTTTGTTGGTTGTAAGGGTCACGGCTGCTGCTATTGCATAAGGTAGTCGCGAGGCGACCCGAGGGGAGTAGACGACATACAAGCCATCCAAGATATGGGTGCTAGTACTAAGAGGAAGGAAGATTCATCTTCTTCCAACACGGGAAAGAAGCAGAAGACTTCTGTTTCGCAAGGATATCCAGGACAAGGCCAAGAGTATCAGGACCAAGGCCAGGATGGGACGTTTAGTCAGGCAGGGCAGACGATGTGTTATTTCTGCCTACAGCTTGGACACTTTCGACGGGACTACCCAAAGAGGCAGGAATCCCAAGGTTATGGGATTTCTAAATCCAGTCGTCGATTAGGACGAGTTAGAGTTGCGATCGGGCGGGACAGGATGGTGTGCTACCATTGCCCCTTAACCCGGGCATATGAGCGAGATTGTCCTAGAGGCGAGAGATCACAAGTGGTACGAGAGACTAAGCGTTCAGATTAGCCGGATATGTAGGGTACGTTTCTACTCTCGCACTTGTTGACTAGAGTAGCGTTTAAATTGGATGCACCATACTCATTCGTTGTTGCGTCTTATGTGATGGATTTGGGCTTAGGGGCTGAGACATTTAGAGAAGCCAGATGTGAATGTTCTTCCCTAGGATGTAGGGAGAGAGTTGACCGGATAGGTCGGGATTGTGAGTTAGAGACCTCCGAGATTTTGCTCATGGTGGACCCTGGGATTTGGGTGCCACAGCATGGCATAATTGCATTATACATGCACAAAAACATCGATGGGGGGTCGTGAGTACACGGTTGTGGATCAACACTGCGTGTGGTGTTGATTAGTGGGCTCGGTTAATAGGACAATGTCCAAATGAGCCGTATGGGTTAAGGAAATGGAAATGGAAATGGCTCATTGCATTTCATATGCACTGGGGCACCCTAGAACAATAGGAGTGGGTGCATGAGGTGGTTTCTTGAGAGAATTGCTTCTGAGGGTTGACCAACAATATTATTTATCGGAGATTGCCCAATTGATATACATCGAAGGGTTGTCCATATATAATATCAATCGTCGGAGATTACCCAATTGATATACATCGGAGGGTTGTCCACAAAACAAATAGATTATCGGAGTAGGTCCATTATTTATATCGGAGGGTTGTCCACAGTTAAAAACAAATACTTTTGTTTGGAAATGGTTATCACCCAGACTTAGGGTTGAGTGATAGGAGTCGGGAGATGACTCGAGATGGAAACACGGTCAAGGTTATCACGCAGACTTAGAGTTGAGTGATAGGAGTCGGGGTGACTCGAGATGAAAACAAACGGACATGGTTATCACGTAGACTTAGAGTTGAGTGATAGGAGTCGGGAGAGACTCGAGATTTGGATACCCATTATAAATTTCATTGGGTGATGGTGAACCGACAAGGGTTCGTTATATGGATGTCATTCACGACATGGATTAGGTTGACGGTCCATTGGATTGTCAGTGATTGTGACCTTGGAAAGGTCAGCGTTTACACATCAAGCAAGGATTGTGTAGGGTTACATATGCACGTGGTTGGATGCGTATGTGCGTGGAATTTCGGGACAAAATTCTTTTAAGGGGGGGAGAATGTGAGACCCCGGAAAATCCAGATTTCCTAAGGAAGGATGAAATGGTAATTTCGGTCAAAATCCGAAAATTTTCTAGATCTTAGATGACGAAACGGACTTCACCGTTGGAATCGTCTTGCGAAATCTAGCTACCACGTCGAATTTCGTGGAATTCGGGGTCACGAGATTTCACGTTTTCTGGGCACCGAGGAGGGATGTGCGGGGTGCTTGGCACGTTTGAGTGGCCCAAGAGGCGCCACGTGTCAAGCTGAGATGCAGTCAAACATGGAGCTCAAGTGGGGCTCACATGTGACACATGGCATGATGCCATTTGAAGAAAATCTAAGGTAGATGGATAAGGATAAGGGTGTAATCCCATGAGCCAATGGAAGCTTGACACTTGGCAAGTGAGAAGACTTTTCTCTTGTCCCAATCTAGACCCAAATCAGTTTGGGGAGAGGAAAGAGAGGGAGAGCAACCGAGAAAGAGAAGGAAAATGTGGGATTTTAGAGAGAGAAGCTCTACCTTCTCTCTAGAATTCCAGTGATCGGACCGTCGGTTTTCGGTGAGACAAGAAGCAAAGTTGCTCCCCACGGCAAGGACTACGCGTGGGTACCAGTTTCGGGGAGTTTCGACAAACTCCGGAAAGGTAGGGGTTTTCTCCTACTTGCTTTACTTTTTGTTTAAGGGTAATGTAATGGATGGGGATTTGTTGAGGCCTGGATGGCCGTGGTTTTGGTCAAAGTTTTGGACCGAGTTAATCCTAGAGTGTTGGACGGAGTCCAGACTGTTTGCATGATTTGCTTGATTTGGTAGTGAGTGTTGTGTTATTGCCATGAGAAAATAACATGTTTGTGTGTGATGTTGTGGCTGGAGTTCAAGATGGTGCCGGTTTGTCATACCACTGCTCCAGCCCATGTGAGCTAAATCTTTTATGTTATTGTTGTAAACTGAATAACATGATTAATGGAATTAATTTTGTTAATATATGCATGAGTGATATATTATCATGTGTTGGATGTTGGTTACATTGTCGTGCATTGCACTTGGGTGGGGAGTAACCCAGTAAGGAAATTCCACTCTTGGGCTGCTCACCCGTCGTGAGACCTTTCAGATACCGAAGACGCACGTGGGGATGGGACGCATCCGGGGCCTTAGAGGCGAAGAAATGGCCAAGTTGGCCTTATCTTGTATTTTTTCTGTTAAAATTCTGGGCAAAAGACCCATTTTGTATAAATTGTAAAAAAAAAAAACAATTGTAATTATATCATTTTTGTATAAAATATACATTTTATGAGTAGGATGTGTAGGCCCAAGTGGTCGTTTTACATGCGTATGGGTCTCATGGCGGCGTGAGACACATCTAGATTTTCGCGAGGTTGTGGGTGGTCGGCCGGACACCGGTTTTGGGGCGTCACGGTGGCTTAATAAGATTGAATGTGCTAGATGGGCAATTTTTTGAGTTTAGAATTTACCTTTAGTATGAGCATTCAACCTTTGTAAGTCTTTCAAAGTGCTTTGACATAAGGCCACGATTTTGAAAGTTAATTCCACCAAATCAGCAATTAGTTCGGACTTAGCCTTTGAAGTCCTTCAAGTTTCTTTCTATCATAGGACTCTTCGTTCGGTTCTATTTCAACGTAGTGGAGATACCATCGGTTTTCAGAATCTCATCATTTTCAGATGCTTTTTCCTCCATATTACTATTGCCTTAAATGCAAACCTAGGTGGTAGGATCTTAGGGGCCTTTTCACAAGCTTCTCTTTAGAATATTTTCCCTGAGGAGAAAGCGATTCATTATCTATGTCGCACAATTTTCCATTGAAACCCGCCGATGATCTCCTCCTCGCTCATCCGTAATTTTTTAAATTTTGTTGTAACCAATTCTATTTGGATTCACGAACTGCCTTTGGTTTCTTAGGAAATGGACGCAGAATGTCCCATGATTCCTTGACTACTTGATTGGTGGAGATCATCTTTAATTGCGAGGATCAACAATGTTGAAGATGGCATTCAAGGCACAATGAGTTTTTTGGGTGGAAAGAGCGTCTTCTTCGAGGTGTCAGTTTACACTTTGTCCTTGAACAATTTTCCCTTCAACATGTTTTATTAGTCGGCTTCCATCCTTATGCTTGATCTCCGTACCTTTTCATCAATTGATTTTATGATGACAAGCATCCTCGCTTTCTAGTAACCATAGTTCATCCTATCAAGAAGAGGAGGACGGCTAGTAGAACCACCTACTTTCAACAAATCCATCTGCTACTCTCACACAATTTGTTAGAGTAAACACAGATCTCACTCAATAACTTACATTGACCCTCTATGATACCAATTGACAGATATAAGTGTGTGTTCCAGGTCACAGTCCTTTATGTTTAAACTATGATCTCATTCGGACTTCAGTGCAGTATGTCTGAACTCTCACTTTAGGACTTAGTGTGTGCAAAGAAAAGGTAATATATTTGTAATAAAGTGAAAGCACACATAGTCTTTTATGTGGTTCGGAAACCTACCTACGTCCATGCGGTTGTGCCTAGATGCAAGGATTTCCACTTATATGATTCAAGGTTTATAATTAGTCTTATGTGGTATGAGACTTGAAACCTAATAACTCATAGTGGAATGCAGAACAAACTCCCTCCATTCCCCTCTCTAAAGCTTTGCACACCCATATCCACATTACATCAATATAAGATAAAAATAAAGAACACATCACATCTTTGTATTTTGGGTCAAGGCGTTTAACTTTGCAGCCACCTCAACCAAGTATCTGCACTCCGCACTCACTCTTCGAGGTTCGAACCGCTTGTTCTTTTTTCAAGCTCACTCTGGCGAAAATCATGTCGAGAACTTCCAACACCCTAAATTTATAGCCTTGCTAATTAGTCTTGGAAGGCTAGATACGATTGGATCATTTTCCTAATATAACTCCAACCTACCTTCTATTTTATGTTATTTCCTTTCAATTGTCACAACAGAAATAAGAAACTTGTTGATCAAGAATCCTCATCATAATAGAATCCTAGAAAGTTTCTAATTATGGTTTGATAGCTTAGTCATTCGAATCTTCTAAGATTTGATCGTTATACTTTTGCCAAATAGATCATAGGCCCATCGCAATCGGTTACTTGCTCCCCAATTTCCTTAGCCTTCAAGTTAATAGACTCACGTCCGTCTCACGGCTGCTTTGTTTCTAGTTCAGACATCTCATGTCTGGCATGTCCCTATAGCACATAATAGCACTTGGATTGAACTACTTCTGGTCTACTAGTGATTCCACTTCTATTTCATCAAATCTTTATTAAGCTCGATCTTTGAAATAGCTGTCTTGTAATAGAACCCTTGAGGCAATTTATGGACAATTATTTCAAACCCAACATATTTCATTACGATTCAATTAATTTTGAAGAAGCAATTAATGATTCACGGGGCATAAAAGTAGGAATTAGATTTTTATTGAATTAATTTTTTCTTTTGCAAAAATGATAATATTGTGTATTTAATAGCATAATAAGAACAATTATTTTTGTTTCTACTTTTTATATTGTTGAATGCAGGGAATCCAAATGGTATACTCACCTAATTTTCAAAACAAAAAAGATAAAAAAGCAGTTAACATTTTCTTTTATTTTTATTTAATAGGCTTGGCTGTAGAATTATTTTGGCATTTTTCATTTGGCATTACAACCTTATAGTAACTATGTTCATTTATTGTTCGAACTTGCTTCTTCTTTGTGCCTACGTCAAACCACTTAACCAGCAGAGTCAGACCTTGGCCAAGGAATGCTTACACAATTAATAATGACATATACTTAAAGACTTTATGTGACCATTAATATTCCCCAAACCTAGTATCTTTTATGACCCTCTCGATTTCAAAGTCTATACCATTGAAGAACTAAAGGCCACTTTCAAGCAGGCCGAAGAACAATGAAAAGAAAAGTTATATCCATGCATATAAATGGCAATTAATTTGATCATAAGACATATCATATCCATTCCATCTCCTAGTCTCTAGTTTTAAGCCCTACCATGATCAGCAGGGTTCCTCACAATTCTTGTTTTGTAGTCACTGCAATTGTTTTCTTTTGAGTGTTCAACCAAACAATGCCACTAGGGTCCCCTAAGGAGAGAAGAAAAATGAGTGGATGACAGAAAGGAATTAATATTGTCTTGCAGTCTCTGAAGGGGTCCTGTATCTCCTTCTGCCCCAAGTTCCATGCACCAATTCCCATAAAGGCCACGCCTTGCATCATCAGCCCCAGAACTTGCAAGCCATGCCATGCCTCCTCCTCGGCCAAGCCCACCTGCTGCCGCTGCCGTTGTCATGGCTACTGAGAACAAATGAAACCTCACCATGGTCACCACCAGATTTCCAAAGTTCTTACTAGTTATTTGCACCAAGTATAACTATCTTATGTGTCATAAAATAATGTAATTTTCAGTTCATTTTGCTTTGTAATTTTCATCTTTCCTGTAATGTTTGTGTATGTTCTGTACACAAATATATTGAGCAAGAAATAAAGAACATGCATCAATTAATTGTGTGCAAGTATGTAGTGCATTATTTTCAGTGTTTATGTTCTGGGGTAACCTTTTGGATTTTGAATAATTCATGCTACAAAAATAAAAGATGAGAGTTTGAATCTTGAACATATTTTTCTTTGGTTGTGTTGATTATTGATCTTTATATGTAAAACCCAATTGTGTAGTCGCTTAACATCAGAAACAGTTAGTTACTTTACATGGAAATTAAAGTGCTTACAATTTGCCTTATGAACCTCTAAGGATTAATTATGTCCATGCATGCCAGTTGTCGGAGATACTTTGAATAATTTTAGTGAACTTTAGTGGTTTGACAATAAAAATTTAAATAGTTTAACTTTATATTAAATAGTTTTTATATTTTGAATATCATTTTGCATATATTTTAAATTTCTCCTCGAGGGGTGATGTTAAATAATTTGATTGCTTCCATATATCTCTCTGGGACAGAGAGGTGGGTCTATTTATTCATCGCATTGGGTTAGTGTTAAAAAAAAACTTGAGATAAATCATCAAGATACTGCTGTGTGCTTTATTACGCATCTGGCTATGAACTGATCTACCAGTCTAATATTGGTTTTACAAGTGACTATGGAATGGTAACTTTTTCGATTTAATGTCCGATTTGGATCTTGAAACATTAAATTTAACATGCAGTTTGAAAAGGAGAAAAATTATATATGCAGTTTTCTTGCTTTTTTCTCGGAGATTTGAAAAAGAAGAAAAAAGATTATAATAAACAAGCTCTATGGTGCCGTGAAAATGGTATGTACATGCTATACACCTCAGATGATGATGCCCCATATTTGAAAGTTAGGTCTTGATAATGCAAAAGTTGGTGCATGTGAGTGGAATCATCTTCAAAGATTTGATCAATTCTTTATTAGGAGTATATGTTACGAGAAAAAAAAGCAGCTTAACATCTAGAACCGTGACCAAATTACCCCAATTCAAGGAAGCACGTCCTAGTAAAAACTTTATTATTATTTGTTCTAGATAAGAAAAAATTATGGTATAATAACACACTCTTGTGACCCGCACAATTGTTACATTCAAAGATGTGTTCCATGCTGAATTATTTTGCTTAAGATCAAGAGCATTTAGTAAGCCAAAACAATTGATTAACAATCAAACGACCCAATAAACGCATTACAAAATACAAACTTTATTGAACAAAGAAGCATATCAATTTGTAGTGTGTAGAAAAACATACCTGGAACAGATCCGAAATTATTGATTGCCATTTATCTCCAAAGAAATCTGGAGGGGGCAAGATCAAAGAGAAAGATGGCTAGGGTTGAAGAAGAATATTTCCTTCTCCCCAAAGGAGTGTTCTGAAGCCCTTGTTAAATTTAGAGCTCTATTTACTTATATATAAGAGCACAAGAGGAACATAATTGGGCTTTGGTCCAATGGTCTTACCAAAGCAAGGGAGAAGATAGAACCATGAGCTCCTAGCTAGTTCATATTAAATCATCCCATAAATGACCCATAATTAACATACACAATTATACAATTAAAATTGTAATATGATTTTGCTTAGTCCATAATTGATAAATTAATCTAAGATTCTCCCACTTGGACGACATAATCATAACTCAAATGCTTTCTCAATAGATTTACATAGTCGTAACCAATCATATACAATTAACATACCGATAGGATATATAAATTGTACATAATCAGGAGCTACTAATCGAAATCATAAATGCTTCCACAAGAGACTTACATAGCCATAACCAATCATATACAATTAATACACCTAGAGGATGCATAAATCGTACATAACCAGGCGCTACTAATCTAGAAGCAGTACAATGACAAAAGTATTGATTCAATAGAAAGAAAAAACATAATTATGCCATTCATCTGGTCAAAATGACACAAAATCATAAGATAATGACAAACGTCAAAATGTGCATGTAATAACGAAAAACATGAGCTTTCCTTACAAAATACATGAAAAGACAAAACTCCTACTAAAACAAAGAGTCTAGGCTCCTGTTTGCAATCTCATGCGGGTGGCAGTGTTCTTGAAACACACAAATTAGTAAACCTTTGGTTAGTGGGTTTTCCAACTATGCCAAGTAAATGGCGTGTGCTCAGAAGCGATGAACTGCAGCTTTCTTTTTTTAACAAAAAATAACTCCATCAATGTGCTTAGAGCAAAGGAAGTGCTCGTAGTGTTCCCAGAAAGATACAGCTTCACGGAATTATCTGAAACAATTTCAACGGTCTAGAAATGGAGTAAACAACCTTCAAAGCTGAAACGAAGTTCCGCAACTATATTACATGACAAGTAGCCTCATAACATGCCACATACTGCGCCTCCACATAGAAGAAGAAGGCGTAAGTGTTTATCGACACTTTTTCATGAAACAAACTCCTTCAGCCATCATAAAGATATAACAAAAAGTGGACTTTTTATCATCCACGCAACCTCCATAATCAAAATCACTAAAACCAACCACCTCAAGAGTGTCGGTATGTCGATATGTTAACATGAGATCCTTGATACCCTGAAGATACCTCAAAACTTTCTTAGTCGATTTCTAGTAGCTTTGACCAAGATCACTCAAGTGCCTACCCAATAGGCCGACAACAAAAGCAATATTAGGGTGTGTGCATACTTGAGCATACATCAGGCTGCCCACAACTGAAGAATAAGGGACTGCTTTCCCAAAATCCTTAATTTCCCGAAATTTCCTCCCTTGAATCTTTGGTGAAACCCCTCCTCACATATCCCTCGTTGAGTAGATGAACTTTCACTATTGGCTCAATGAATTCCAATTGACAGAACTCCGTAGATCATTGAAAGAAGTTCTTGGAAGCTCTTTCCTCTCCTTTTCTCTTTCACGGTTTTTTTTCTCCAGCAAGAAAAGCAATGGGATCCTTTCCTTTTGTCCCTCAAGCCCCTCACTTAAGGTTTAAGTGGGTGGCTCACGTCGCGCCACGTGTCCACGACTTGTCCTGGTCCGTTTCTACCCCGAAACTATTTATTTCATTTCGATTTAAGTTCAATTTATTTTAAATGAACTTTACTTACTTTATTTTCCATTTCGAGATTTTTCTTAAAATCCCGTTTTTGGGGTTAGCCAGACCGGGAAGCCCTGAAAATCATGAAAATACGATTGTATCGGAATTCAACGAAATACGTTCGTTTCATCATCCGAGATGTAGAAAATTTCAAGCCTGCATCATGTGTTGTGCGATGAATTTACCGTTTGCCATTTCGAAAAATTCAAATTTACGGGTTTACAATAGCTAAATGTGA
Source organism: Tetrastigma voinierianum (assembly GCA_016808115.1). Taxonomy (NCBI): domain Eukaryota; kingdom Viridiplantae; phylum Streptophyta; class Magnoliopsida; order Vitales; family Vitaceae; genus Tetrastigma; species Tetrastigma voinierianum. The sequence continues at coordinate 44,862 of JAEQBH010008059.1, forward strand.
GTCTTAGAAACAAACTCACTAGGAACTTGATTCAAAATATATGCTACGATTTCAGGCTTCACCCCACAAGAACTTCGGGTAGCGGAACTAACAAGCATACATCGCACCATATCAAGAAGTGTGATTTCTCTTCTCCATGATCTCATTTTGTTGGGAGTACCAGACATTGTATCACGAGCATTAATGCCACATTCTTGAAAGTACACACTTGAAAATGGCCCAGGATATGTCCCGTCTCATCATATCTACCATAATACTCACCACATACAATCATAATAGACCACTTTTGATTTTCCTCTTCCCTTATTGGAACTCAACTTTAGGTTTTTGAAAGCTTTGAAAACCTCGAGTTCAAACTTCTCATGAATAGGCTTGATTAAACCATAAGGGAATAATCATCAATGAACGTGATGAAATATTTGTAGCCACCCATAGCAAGAGGAGTGAATGACCCACAAATATCTGTATGAATAACCCCAAGCAACTCAGTAGATCTATCAATCTTGGCATTCCTAACCTTGGCGGTCAATTTACCTTTGATGCAATCTACACTTGCATCAAAAAATGAGAAATCAAGATTTGGAAGAATCTCATCTTTAATTATTCTTTCCATTCTATGTCTAGAAAATATGGCCTAGCTTATTACTTAAAGAATAGAAGGCTTTTCATTCAATCTCAAATATTTTGAGCTACTAGCGTGTAATAGTAGGGAGTAACATAAACATAAAATATAGACAAATCTATGCAGATTCCCAAAAGTACTCAAATACTTGATCGATAGTGAATCTTGTACAGTTTAACTTTTCCAGTTTCAAAAAGAAAACTATATCAAGTCTATAAAATGATACTAATATCAAAATTTTCCTAATTGAGGATATATATGCCACATCCTGCAATTCCAAAAAATTTTCACACATGTTGAATATAATTTAACAACTCCCGAAAAATCAACTTGGACATTTATCATCTCGTACACATCTTGCTCCGACTAGTTGGACTTCTTAAGCATAATCGCTTGCATAGAATTGCAAGTGTGAATGAGCTACCACCACTATCTAACCACCAAGTATCGAGACGAAACATGAATGATATTAGATTTGAAACATTATTCACCCAATGATTATCAAATAGCTCATTTCCCCATTCTTGTATTAGTCCCACATTGAGTTTGGTGATGTGAGAGGAGTGAGAAAAGCTCAAAGAGTGAAGAGAATAAACAAAAGGCAATGTCAAGAATACATGTAAAACAAGGACATGCAAATTGCTCTATTATTCGGTTTATTAAATGACCCACAAAAGTGATGCCAAATCTTTGATATAAAATAAAAAGACTCGCCATAGGTAAGAGCAATTCACCAGCTATTTAACCAAATCGTCAATTTCCCTTTGATGGGAGTAGTATAATTCGTGGTTCATGACACTTGTAGAAATCTTCCTGCCAAACTAAGCATCTTACAGATAATCAAATCATTATTAGGACAACTTCACTATTCGTATGGATCTTACCAAAATTAATGTGCAAGACAGGAGAAATAACAATTGCAACATAAATTTCAAGAATATCCACATTCTCAGACTCACATGATGAAGCAGAGTTCATGAGCATTCAATATTTCTCAATTTTTATTGAAGTACAATAATATCAATAATAATCTTGTTCACAATATGATGCTATAAGTAATCCACAAATAATACAAACATGTTCTTTAAACAATATTGTGAAAAGGAAACAGTAAAAACTATAATACGAGTTGGATAAAAATTCAATTTTATCCTAAGATCATTGTTGATATTTAATGGGGTAAAATACCCTTAGAAATATATAAAAATGAAATTAATAACAAACCAGAATAATTTCACTTGTTATTTGCTTATCCGATAATTGTCCAAAAACAAATAAAACCATCGTTTGATGTCCTAGCAATTAATGGAGCAAATGAATAAATTATTAAAAAATAAATCTTTTTCTAATTTGGTTTCCCAGGAAACCCATAAGAAAATACATATTTCTTTCCATGAAAATAAAAATAAACAAATAATAAAAAAGATTTTTAAATTAAAACTCATTAATTTTGCTGTTACTATTTACTGTTACTACATTTATCAATGAGAATAAATAATAAAAGAAAAAAAATACATGATTGAAATGTAATGATCATGTGCTATTATTAATGAATAACAATTCACGTTAATCCCAGAAATAAATTTGCATGATTAAAGCTGACAGCACTTTCCTTTTTTTATTTATTTTATATATTTAATTAAAAACAATATATAAATGTAGTGAATGCATTTGACTCCCCCAAACCTCTAAGGATGTAGGTGACTGGGCCTTACTGGCTTCCATAGGCTGGTAGGGTTGGTCCTGGAGTGCAGCTTAGTGGGAAAAGGGTATATAAATGGAAGTTTTATCCTTCTCCCGGTAAAGGAACCCGAGACCTTGAATCCAAAAACTATCATATTATATTTCGTAAATCTTTTGAGGAAAAAAAAAAAAGAAGAAAGAAGAAATATTTGTACTCCTTAAAATAAAAAGTACTCAAGAAAGTGCTTATCCATTCAAGCACTTGAAATGGGTCTGAATCCATTCATGGTGTTCTATACGTTCACACCACTTCTTTTTCTTTTTTTGCTTATTTATATGGATTAAAGTTTTCAAGCAGAGTTTTATTGTTGATCTAGTAATCAGAGCATGTTCATGGGAAGCTAGCTGCCCAATGTAACTAAGACACGTTCTTCTTCTTAGAGCAAACCTAGGTAATGCCAAAAGCAGAGAGAATTAATACACATTGCAATTAATCAATGATTAATAACAAGAGAAGAATAATAGAGGAAAAGAAAAGGCAATATATGAAGTTTTATTAAAATAACCATATTTGTTACAATTTTGGGTATTACATATTCAAGATCAACCAACGAAAAAAAAAAGCGTGTTCATGACTTAAGTTAACTTGATTTTTTATTTTTGTAGTAGGAATTGTTTTTTTTTTTTTTTTTAAGAAAATAATTTTATTGATTCAAACTAGCAATATATTCTATAGAAACATATAATCAAATTTGTTTAAAATTCTAAAGGATGACCCAATATCTAAGTTAATAGCACAATGAATCGGTTTAAAACCTACACATTTACTAATTTTATGATGACTAGAATACATATGATTGAGTTACGCATCTTGTGGCCAATGATTTGTTTTGTGTTTTTGATTATGTTTTACCGTTGAATCTTATACACGAGAGAAAGCGTCGCAACAAGGCGGCCAGCCAAACCGCCGTACTAAGAAGACACAAATCTGCATTCGAACAAGACGACGACAAAAATACGCCGCACAAGATGACGATAAAAATACGAAAAAATAAAGTAAAATCTAGATTTTTGTAGAAGAACCACTTTATTGAAAAAGAAAAATTGTAGAAAAGAGATGTAGAAGAGAGATTTCAGGCTAAGAATGGTAAAAAAAATCACCCCTCTTTGCTTAAAAAAAGGGGCTAGAAAGAATAAAATGAGAAAAAGAAAGAGGCGGTTAGGGTTTTATTGTATACAATTGTTTAAAATCCACATCAAGAGTGAAAATAATGTACAAAGATATTAATTGTTGCATGTAATTTATTTTTTATTCATTACATATGTTTTTCTTTTAATTTTTTTTAGGAAATAAGGAGACTTCTGTCAGTTGTAGCTTCATATAAGAACGTGAATATTGAAATATTTAAAAGCATGAATTCAGTAATTTAGCAGTAACAGATCACACATTTGCATGATGTTGCCCCATCGATTAATAAAGCAGCTGCATGAAGGCCACCAAAATCCATCTCCTAACAAATATTTCCAAGTTGAGTTACGATTGGTCTAAATCAAACTATTGTTGCATTTACAAAATTTCACGATTTGTATACCACTTTTTTGACTAACCATTGGTGGATTTCTTCGTTTCTCGTACTGTTTACTTTCTTTGTGGCCTTGTGGGCCACTAATTTTGATCGTAGAATAGATTTTATTGAATTGGGGCTCGTTTGGCCGTGATGCTCACAGCACCTAACTTACATATTCTTAAAACATGTAATCTTTAGATAGATGAGTTAAAATATATAAAATTTGTTTTATAGTTCAACCCTAGAGTTTTTGGTAGTTTGGCTTGTTTGAAGGGTTTCTTTGGCTGTTAACGTATTAATGGTGTTTTCCTTTGGAGATTGGAAATGAAATTGGAAGAAACTATTAAACACGAAAATTTAACGAATAATATTAACATTTAACACCAAAATTATGAAAAGGAAAATTATTTTAATGGCAATGATTTACCATCATTAAACAAGAACCATTATAGGTCACTCATTGATGACTGTTTGATTTCTCTATCAAATTATTAGGCGTATATACTAGTTAGAACAAGTCACTAAATTCTAAAGAAAAACTGAAATATCTACAAACCATAGCTTTACTAAATATAAAGTGTTTTGGAGTTTTGTTTTTATTTTTATCTTTGTTTTATTTGTTTTTTTGTTGTAAGTTGAACTTCTTTGAAGGGGCATTAGTTTTGAAAATGAATGAAGTGTATTTGCATTTGAGTGGTAGAAACACGCGCGTGTTTATTACTTTGGAAGGTACTTTTGAGAAAATGGAAAGAAAAAAGAAAATGTAAGGAAAAAAAGGAAAGATATAGTGAATGGAATAAGGTCATATTTGGAGGACCACCTTCGATTAAACAAGAGCTTTGAGATTGGAAATGAGTATATATATGAAGAAACCTTCATCCCTTTATAAGGTCTTTTAGTAGGAGATAGAAGGGGTTCTAAAATATCTTATATTATCAGAGCGAACTGGTATGAATCCTGACAGGAGAGGCTCACACTTATCATAATCGCATAAGGACTGGAAAAAAAAAAAAAATATCCAACATCTGTGTGAAGTGTTGGAAGTCTATAAGGTAATTAGAACCTATCTAGTAGTGATTTTCAGAAAGTGGTTTTTAGCTTCAAAATTTATTTTTATAAAGATGATAGGTAATTATTATTCGGTAAACTTTACGGACTACTTTATTTTAAAAATCATTTTAGTATTATAAAAGATTCTTATTTAATATTATAAGATAGCTTTGCTATTTTTTTTAAAGCACTTTATCTTTGAATTTCCCTCTTATTAAACACTTTTGGAAAAAACTTAACAAATAAATTTTTTAATTAAACAAATATTTTACAAACTGTAAAGCATTATACCTTATTGTAAAAATTAATAAAATGCTACTATAGACATATACATATTAGATTAAAACATCACAAATAGATTAGTAGTCTAAATGGGACTCATAAGAAAGCTTTTTCACTATTTTCTAGCATACATTGACATAAACTTGGATGTAGAACTAAAATTCTTAAATGGTAAAAGCACATGGATTAAATTCTACAGAAACATAGACATTAGAGAATGGCAAAATTATAATTTCTTTTATTGCTCTTAAAGCAACAAGGGCAAACATATAGAAATATATGCATCAATCAACTTGTTCTTTTTTATTTCCATATACCACAAAGTACTGTAAAGTTCATCAGGGTACACACTAATGTGAATGGTGAAAAAGATCAATGTGGGGCTCACATACAAAACAGATATCACTGCTGGTACATTTACATTTCTTGATTATTCTTATAAATTAAAACAAAAGCAAAAAACAATATATGGCCTTGGGTTTTGCGCCCAAACTATCATCGGGGTACAGTCATTTAGTCATTGGAGTTTTACACACGATGTTACCTTTGGGTTCTAGGATTAGTCGGCATGCGACGTGCTCTAGCTGGAAGGAGGCACAGGGCAAGGTGGAGCCAAGTTCGGGGATGTAGGTGCGCAGGCTACTGGATCTCTTATAAGTTCTGAATAATGCTTTTGATTCCCCCAAAATGTACAAGTTTATGCCAGATCCATTATGAGTATTTATTAACCTAGATGCTATATCATTCTTTAGTGTTTTTGGCAATTTAATTTTGTATCTCTCAATCCATGTATTTCAGGTTTTTAGGAAGATAAATAAAATTTCTATTTAAAAAAGTGCTAATAAGAGTTATAATTAATACTTATAGAATCCCATCAGGTGTTTGCACCGTAAATACTAAGACTAAGATTATATAGTTATTAGTGTCCATTATTTATTTACAAGAATTGTAAATCTTTGAAGCTAACTATTTATTAATAAGTATAAGAATAGATGTTTTCAAATTGTTAGCATCAATTTATAGCAGATAAATATTTCAAAATTTTCGTAGTCATCAAAGACCCTCTATGGTATGAAATAAGAGTGGACAGACCAATGTGAGTAGGCATGCATGGTAGGAAACAGTTGCTTTTGAATTAGGCTTGACAAGAATTTCAGGTTTTTGAAATCATACACGTGATTATATATATGAAGAAGGTAGCGGACTGATTCATTTAATTAACATACCACTACTAACACATGCATCACCCTTTCATATCATAAATAAATTACTTTAATTTTAAGATACTCTTTTGAAGAATTTTTTTAAATTAAAACTTATATACTGACATTATTTGTTCAATAAATGCTAGAATGAGGATTGTCACTATATTCAAAAGCATACAAAGTACGTGCAGTGGGTATTTCATTAATTATCATAGTTTGAAAATTTATTTTTCTTTTCATTTTATAAATATTTATAAATAGTAGCATAAGATTATGTTTGGTTCTTGAAAATGTTAAGGAAGAAGGGAGACCACGGAAAGAAAAAAGAGTGATGAAATGAATATAAATTTTCTGTTATTTGTTCATGCTTTTCATAAAAATTTAAAGGAAAAATATTTTCTCTCATTTTAATTATTACACCTCATACTTTCAAATTAGTTAACATTTTACATGTTTGTCATTCTTTATAAACTATTTTTAAAATAGAATCAGATTGACAGACGTAAAGCTTTAATTACCACATAAAAATATAAAAGAATATATATATATATATATAAGTATACGAACTTGGCGCTTTGTATATAGATATAATGCAAAACATCTTTCCTTTTCTTTCTTATTTTTCCTCATAAATTTTTGAAGGAAATCAATAGGAAAATATCGATATTTTCCCTTAGTATTTTTCCTTGCACTTTTCATATCATCTACAATAATTTATTTTACCTTTTGGCATTATCTACAAGAGGGCAGAGCATAAACTTCTAAATATATAAGTGGATGAGATAAAGTTTGATGTATACAATTCTCAATCTTGAACATGATGTATGTGGGGAATTAGGAAACTCATTAAGAACAAAGAGAAAAACTGAGAGTACTCTTATTTCAATAGCAATTAGAAATGCTAAGCAGGGAGTCCTATTTGGCACATAGGCATAGGCTTGCACTTAAGAAGTCTAAAATGAAACAAAATCTAAGTGCTAAGAAAAGAAATCCTGCTATGTGAAATAATTTTATGTTTAACACACACACACCTCAAACTAAAAAATAAAACACTATAAGCATGGCGGGAGTTTATCAACTAGAAAATGAAAACGGAAAACATAATGGGACTTGGTGAAGAAATCTTTCGATTACAGCGAAGAAGAAACAAACAAAGTATGATGGTGCCATGCTTGAAGTGATAGCGTGTAAGGTGGCAATCAATTTTAATGTGTTGGACCGTTCATGGCTTGGAGTTGTGAGCAATCGAATAGCTCTTTTGTTGACCTGATGCATGGAATGGATAGGGGAAAGAAATACTCCGCTCTTCCAGGAGTAACCAATGACAAACAATCTCTTTTGGCGTTAGATGACGAACGATACCTTGTTTTTTGAAGATAGAGAAACTGTCTGGACCCATATTTACTCTTCACGAAATAAGATAAATCACCCAAAAGATACAAAAACCCGATACTTGACTTTGTGATTAGTAAGATCATTTTCTGTTAGCATTGATGCACGTAGCTCCAGAGGAGTAAAATGAAAGTGAAGATTCTAAAGTATGCCTTGAAGATACACTTAAATCAGAAGAACAAGCTGCCCAATGAGCTTATGAGTGGGAGAAGCGACAATGTATGGCATGAATAACCATGATATAAAAGCGATGCTCCGGGACCGAGTAATAGTAAGATATACTAAGCTCTAACGATAAGTACTTTTTCTGAGCATAATGTAGGATGGAACAGGCATACCATTAGAAATGGCGCATTAACCTGTTAGGAGTATCAACGATCTTAATGCTCGGGTGGAGTCTAGCCAGCTCGAGAATATCTCTGACTTATTTTGATTGAAAGAAGAAGATAACCTCTCCCGATACCCGAAATATCGTAAGAACCTAGATCCTTCATTTCAACCATCTATTATTGGCACCTTCAGTGAAATACCATCAGCATCATCACCGAGTAATAATCATATCATCAACATATAAAGAAGAATGATACAATGCTGCATCAATACACATAAGCATGAAGAAGGGCGAGATCGCAACTCTGCGTGATCACAAGATGGAGATCACAGAAGAATTTCTCAAGCGAAGCACAGGAAGTGCCATTTGGGACCTCTTCTTCACCTTCTTTGAGGTTGGAAACATACCCCGAAATCATTGAAGCACTATGAAGGGCTCCTTGACAACTGAAGATCTCAGAACTAAGAAGGCATTTACCATCAAATTGAGAAATACACTATTAGTCAGACCAAAGGCTACTACAATGGAGTATGAGCCCATGATCATTTTAATGGGAGCAAAGTCTATATATAATCCATCTGGAATGTGAATGTGCTTGCAACAAACCAAGCTTTGGGACACATAACAGAATCCATAATTAGTCTAATCTTATACGTATTGATAATAACAATAGCTCCTTACCAAGAGTAGAAGAACAAATCTAAGCCAACTATCTTGTACAGAAGTAGAAAGTTTCATATAACAACTTCACTTACAATAAGTATGGATCAAAATTGCCTCTTTATAGGAAGCTAGAAAAACAATGAATAGAAGCTAAAAATGAAATAAAAGATGAAGAGAATAAGGGATAGGCAAAATACGAGAAATTTGGTTTTGTGGACTAAGCGTGTGCGGGATGACGTGGAGGTGGATCTACAATGTCGTAGGCAGGGGGCTTAGGGGACCATAGGAGAAGAGAGGGGCTTGAGTGTCGAAAAGGCAAAGTGTATGTACACCAACGAAATTTCATGTAACAACCGCGTTGAATATAGTGCAAAGGAATGGGAGGAAGAACATGAGAAGGGGGTATCTGAAAGTCTGGGGGCTTTGAGATGACAGAGTTATTAGAATCCTCGGGGAAAGAGGGATCAGTGCATCCTGGGAGGAGACAGGATATAGTCTAGTCACGATCATGGATAGAAGTGGAATGAAAGGGGGTACTGCATGGTATTGAGATAAACAACATGGTGAGACATACCTAAAGTGCCTTGCAGGGTACTAGTTGGATCAAAACACGAAGTACACTTTGACCTTCAGTATAACCAAGAAGAATGAGAAATAACAAATTGATGGATAACTTGCTATGTTCTACATGAGGTTTAGAATGAATCTGACCAAAGACTCACAAGAAAGAATAATGAGCGTACAATACTAATTTCTCAAAGGATAAATGCAGGAAATGAGAGGAAGGAATGATAATTAAAGTTACAATAAGAACAACTTCTCCTAAAATTCGCTAGGAACAAAGTTAAATGATAGGAATCAATGGTTTGACAATATACTATGTTTTTCTTTCGGCAACATACGTTTTGCTCAGAAGTATCATGCATGAGTTCTGTTATTTGCATTAGTCGAATCTGGGCAAGCTTAGCTAAAAATTTATTGGAAGTGTACTCCTTATACCCCAAATCACACCTAAGCTTACATTTAATAACAAAGAATATTGAGTTTTAAGGAAGCAGAAACTGCATATCACAAAGAAGGAATTCAAAAGCGATGTTTCATAAAATAAACCCAACAATGACTGAAATGTGATCATCTTACAAATAACATAATATAAAGACCCTTCTTTTGTGGGAATAGGGAGAAGAGCCCCACTTGCATCATAATGAATCAATCAAATGGAGAGAAGGAGCGAGCAGCTGGTTAAAGGTAGTAGAGGCTGGTTGGTTACATCCTTCACAATCGGAAACATCGTGAGTTTGTAACTTTCCTAAAGCCCTTGTAAATATCAGGAAGAAAGCTACGAAAAGCACAGAAACACATGAGCTCAAGCGAGAATGCCATAAATAAAAACTAAGAGGAAGAGGACTCAAACGAAGATGACAAATCAATAGTAGCGTGAGGAATAGTAGACAGTTTTAACTCATCCAAAACATATAATCCCCCTTTACTGTGGCTTTTATCTATCAAATCAGCTTCTAAGGTTGCAGAATCTTTGGCTTCAGAACAACAAGAAGAAAAAAGGTTGCTAAATTCAATAGAGTGCACACAGCTAACCAACAGAATTAAGATTTCCCAATAATGGGGTTGGGGTGTGTTAAACATTAGAGAGAGAGAGAGAGAGAGAGAGAGAGAGAAGGAAAATTAGGAATTAGCAACAAAACTAACACATTAAAGGCATAGAGTGCACCATATCCAGATCCTCTATCTTGGGGTCAAGAGGGCAAATAGAGACATAGAGAGTAAAACAAGAAGAATCTAGAGACATATGATGAGAAGCATAAAGTGAGGATCCATGTAAGGCGACTTCGGGGTGAGATGTTGACCTGCGAAGAAAGGCGGGACATAGCTTATGGTGCCAGGAGAGAAACTTCTAAAATGGCTATTAGTCGAGGATCAAAGGAAAGAACCCAGTCACGGCTCTTGCTATAATGTATTGCTGAACAAGTGCAGTGCCACAAGGTGAAGGTTTATGGCCTTGAGGTGGTATGTGGCATTAGTTCTTTATAGTTATAAAGCTTGGTGGATTGTTGCTATAACTAGTTTTGGTTTCTCGACTTAGGACATTGAACCTTCAATGACCTTTTGCTTACAAGAACTTTGCAGCTCGCATCAGGGGCGGCCTTGGCGGGGAGACCCTATTCTAATTATTAGAGGCGTCTTAGAGAATCTTTGCGCCGACACGGGAAGGATTCGAATTAAATAATTCCTTACCGAAATTTGACTCAAGATGTTGTGATAACTCACAACTGGAAGGCGGTCAGGAAAGAAGTGGAGGAAACATTAAAAACTGAACCCACAAATCCTTTAAAATCTTGCCAAGAGTCATCAGAACTGAATAAATCTTTGCTCTGCTTCTCTCTAAGAGCAATATAAGGCATCACCTTTGCTAGATTCATCAATTCCTATAAGAGCCAATTGATCCCAAAAGATACATCGCAAGCGAGAATAAAACTCTTGAACACTCCCGCATATTCCTTTCTTTGAAACTTTTGTGTGCATCAATCTCAAGTGATACTATTTTTGCAAGAATTTGATTGAGTGTATAGCCTCCACCGGATGACCCAAACCTCCTTCTTGATCTCATGGCACACCCAGGCATTACTTTTCTTGAATGCTCCAACAAAATTGTTAATCAAGTAATAATTTTTTGGAGATTTGGCACACTTACCATAACATCTAGCAGCTCAGTAGCATAATCCTCATTAGTACTTTTAGGTTTTTTACTTTTCAGGACCTACTTAACACTCCCACAATTTTCCTTTAAGAAGAGTTTTCTCACCCATAACTCAATACAAATAATTCTTTCCATTGTTAACCTCATACTCATAGTTATGAAGTAGATAAATCTCTTTCAATAGCCACATAATCAAAAAACAAAAAAATAGAGGCAAACAAATACAGTTGCTGGGTGCTATGCTAAAAAAAAAAAAAAGACAAAAGAAAAGGCCACTTTAAACGCCAAAGATCGAAATGTCGAAACACCAATTGTGAATCCTTTTCCAAAGGTATGTGATCACGCAAAGGATTGGATCCATAAAAGTTGTGTTTAGGGGTCATTATCTTCCCAAACTCTAGCTCTGATACCATGTTGAAATTAGGAAACTCCAATTGAATAAAGAAAAACTGAGTCTTTTATTCCAATAGCAATTGAAATTACATATATAACAAGGTTTTTGTATAAGCATAGGCTTACTGGAAAGAATCCTAGAAAGGAAATAAAATCTAAAGTATTGAAAAAGAAATCCTACAAATAATGAAATAGTTAGAATTAAAAGCTGCATTTTATTTTTCATAGGATAATCATGTTTGGAATTAAGTTTGATGCTGACTTCAAAACGTGTTTGTATTAGATTGTTTTTTTTTTAGTTATTTAGATATAAGACTGATTTTATCCAAATTAGACCTATTTATATTTGCTGTTAATTCTACTTTGATCATAATGATATTACTTTAAGCAAATAAAACTGGAGCTGGCGGATGATCATATTGATTTAATGAAGACCCAATTATTAAATGTATCATAAGATATATTATTTATTTAATAAAAATATTATATTTGAGTTCTATATTTTTTGAATCTATTGCATTATTGTGTTAACTTATTCACCAGGAAGTGTTTTGCAGATTTTGAAATAACGCATGAATATATAACCTGCTCAACACAGTGCAATCTTCATAAACCGTATTTCCTCCCTTAATAATCATGAACATAAATCTTAATTACACATTGATCGTCATGCAGAATTTGTTCTCCCTTGAGATAGAAAGCGGTAGAGGAGACCAAGTTTGAAGCTTAAAGAAGTCAAAGAAGGAGAAATCATTACTGACAAGCAAGGTTTCTAAGCTCATGTCAAATATCATGCCTATATAACGTGGGAGAACTGAAATTGACCAAAAAATAGGCTAAAGAAACAAGTATATTCCAACTTAGAATTTCTTTCTGTCTCTCACACTCCTCATATAATTAACGTACAGAAATGAATAAATTCTGATATAGTAATCTGAAACAGAGGAAAATTAATTCAAAGAGCCGATCATAGTTGACTTTGGAAATATAGGAATTTGAAGATTGTTTGATTCGTGAAGGAGTACTAGGAAAGAATAAAGTAAATGGTTTTTCTTGTATTTGATTTTCCTAGTAAAAATTTTAGAAAATAAAATATAAATGAGTACACAAAACTTAGGTGGTGTTTGGCGCACATATTTGTTGAGAAATCAATTTTAGCACCCCCAGCATTCAATATTTGTTTTGTTTTTACTTTTCATAAACTGTTACATTAAGATTGTTTTCTGGGGCGCATAGCAGGTTCCAATAGAAAAAGCCAAGATTTGACTTTTTAGTTTTTTTATAATCTTTTTCTATTAAGAAAACTAGAAATTCAAATATGAGAAAATCATATACTTATAAACCAATTACAGAAAACTCTCCTTGAATTTGAAAGTTTTTGTATTAATTAAATAAAAACTGTATATACATGTATTTTTTAGATTCTAATTTTAAATTTTATTTTCTCAAAATTTAAGTAAAAATTAAAAGTAGATTTTTGTTTTTAGAGAGAAAACAAGCAAGCCTAAGTATACTTCAAATCTATTACAAAGCACTATTGAGAAATAAAAGTTATCACTTAAAGAATATTGGAAAATAAAAAGCAAACGCTAAATATGATATTCGTGTTTGAGTTACATGCCTATTCAAAAGATTAAGCAAGAAAAAAATGTATATGATTAGGACTAGGTCTTTTTATTTTTTGTAGCATGAATTATTTCAAAATCCACAGGACACACCACATCAAGAGTGGAAACCACACTAATTATTTACATGTTATTTGTAATTTTTATTTGCTATTCCATAATGTCTGAAACATGCACACAAACATTCTGGGGAAGATGAAAACTCACGATGATGCCTTTTCAGCCAAGACGGGGCTGGGCGTCATTGGGATTGTTAGGTAGGATCTGGAATCGTCATTGGGCTAGTCCCAAAACTGGCTCCTGGCGATTATGGACTCCTCTATTGCAAAAGTAAGAACCGAAGAGGGGATCGTAGGGGCTTGCCGGGTGCCTCTCAGATGGGAGGCGTTGGGCTTTCTGAAAATGAAACAAGTGGGCCTCGATCGGTTTTGCGTTTGGGGTTGCTTGAGATGCCCAGGTGAACCTCCTTTTCCAACTGGACAAGGGAAGGTAATTGTGAGATTAAATATCATGGGGATTGGGATATACGGAAGTGGTAGTCTGAATGCTCGGCCCGGTGGGACCTAGCCGAGTTGAGCCTTTATGTGGGGAAACTTTAGAGGCGTTACAGGACCTTTTGGTGTCAAGTGCGGTCTCGACATTTTGACCACCATGGTCAGTGCACAGATGTTATGTTTTCTACCAGGGTGACCTTCAATAATGGTACTAACTCGCTACACCCCTTTATAAAAGGGTCTTACGGCATTTCAATGTCTACCCCTCTCGACTTTCACCCGATTTGAGGAGTAATGCAGTTTGGTTGTTGAGTCTTCTTTAGGGACCAAGGGCTTGAGTATTCCTAGTATAGCTCTACATTCTTGGACCTTTTTAGTGTGAAGAAACCGCGGGAAACTTTCTTTATCTATCTAGGCGTCTGAAGCGCCTCACAGATTATCAATTGGATCCCATCTTCCACCATAGATTGTAGGCGTTACTTACCGTCAATAGTGTAATTAGAATAAACCCCCTTAAATAGAATGACTTTAGGTATTCGGTTACTGAACCGTACTTAAATGCTATGATTGCAATAGCACCTGAACTACTTATTTTAGTATAGGAATTATGAGTAAATCTAGCATTATATCTGTGGAAATCCACAGTCATCTCCTCGGGAGGCAGTCTTACTTTGTTGATCAATAATAGACTATTAAAGAAATAAAAATATGATTTAAAGAAATTGTATAATGTTGTATTTGTTTAGGTACAGGCGGTTGTTGGTTAAATATTTTAAACTCGAAAGACAATTCTTTGGGTTACTTTGAAGGTTCCACTCATACGATCGGAGTGAAGTCCCTCTTATTTATAAACTCATCACGAACCATTGATAATGGTCTTGCGATGGAGGATTTATCTTCCAGTACTCTTTGGAAAATAAAGATGGTCGAGTAAATACCATGTATTCTCAATTAAAGCAGACCTTAGTGGCATTTGCAGTCAAGCTGAAGCAGCCTGCAGGAGTATCATTTGGCTTTGCGTTGTCAGAGTGCGCCTGACTGAAGGTTAAAACACCTTTCTACACAAGTGATCAATGCTTTACCTGATCATTGAAAATCAAAAGAGAGTGAGGACTTTACATGGTAAGGTGGGAGTTCCCAGTGAACTCACAAACAAACCAAGGAGGTTTAAAACTCCATATAAAACTTGTATGGGCTTTGGGTATAAAGTGAAGGCAGATTTAATTAAATCAAACGATACACTTGAAATCGAGAATTGACATAAGCCCGAGAATGAAGAATATGGAGATGCTAGGATTTAAACGAACTCAATATCTATCATTTATCTTTGAAAGATTTTACAGAAGCTCTTGAATCAGGAACTTCCAAAAGAATAGGAGACTTCTGAAATGGATCACCTGATATCTAACTCAGCTGAGAAAACTCTTATTCTATCAAAGCCCAAACCTAGAAGTAAGAAGAACAAAAAAACTAAAAAGTGAGCCCACATTACTTATGCCCTCTCATTTTTATAGCCACTCGACATGATTTTCCCATTTAGTTTTTGTTTACGAGAGTGCCCTCGTGCGGATTGATTCTTGGACAATTGTGAGTTCATGCGGTTGTCTTAGGTGGGAGCTTTGAAGTTCTCTGGTGAGACTATCATTGATTACTCACATGGGATTGTCTTAGGTAGAACTTCAAGTTCTGGAGTGGGAACTCAGTCTTCCTCAATTTTCAACAGTTCACATCTGAGTGGGGAGCTTTAAGTTCTCTGGGACATTTCTTATATATTACTTTCTTACTTTTTCTGGGTTCATAGAATAAATCGTTTATACATCACAACTGCATATTAGCTTCGGGCAAACATCCTTAATAAACCGTTTTCAGGCAGGGAACTGCCTGAGTGAACAGAGGGAGATTAAAATTACATTCTTGTGCCCAAATGTGGAGTAGAATTGTGATTTAAATGTACTGATTCTATTATAATTATCCTCAAATGAGTATTCATCACCCCCGACTGCGTCTTGCTGGTCTGACGAGTTTGGATCGAACTGCCACGCTGGTGATCCGGCGGCGTCGGTCGATCGAACGAATCTGACCGCCATGAATCGGTTCATGGCGATGCCGCGATGACATCGATATCGACCATTCAAATAATGACGTTGCTGTATGTTAAATGTTTGAACGCCGGGTTGTAGTTAGCGCGATCGCCGATGACATGTGATAAGCGAAGCAATGTCAAAGCCTCGACGCTCAAATATTTTCGGCGCGCGAACGAGAAATCCGATCCGATCAAAAGATCTGAGTATAGCGGCGTGGTTTCATCGAAGTGAATCGGCGGGCCGCCGCCGAGGTCGCTGTTGGCGCCTGTGCTGGCCGCGATCGTGTCCTCGCCATTGGCGAAAATGATCCGCCGATCGCGGTCGTCAATGCCGAATTACAAATGATGTCCAGCGTCGTTCCGAATCATGACCTGATAGTGTCAAATCAAAATGCCTTCACCCACTCTGGGATGAACCTCCTGAGTCAGATTCAACTCCATCATCTTCAAGAAGGCGATGTGCTCATGGAGTCTTTGGAGGTACATGGAAGAAGTGATCAGAAGGAAGTCTGAAGGCGAGGGGCATGGTCTAGTGGAAGTGCTCGCTCTTCGCCTGAGAGTCTTTTGTGATCTGCTCCTTGCACAGCATCACCCTCCTTTCTTTAAAATGTTCCCTCATCCGCTTCTTCTACAATACTAGTCACAGGTAGGGGAAGCGGAATATGCGGTTTGGTAGAAGCCGAGCTCACCCTGGCATGCGCACCATGACCTGGTGCATAATCCAATCGACTTCGAATTATAAGCACTGTCCCTGACAAGCTGAATCGTTTGTATTGGCGGGGGCTGCTGGCGCTGACCGTCACGATTGCGCTGGAGTGATCGCTATTCGCCGGCGTATTCGGCTTTGCTTTCGAGGCAATTCTTGTTTATGAAATCCACTCCTTGCCATGCTGATGGGGCGGTGCATAAACTCAGTGATGAATAATTGGGCAATGCGAAATCAATATGGCAGAGGCTGGATATGGCGGTCCGGCCTTTGTCGAGGCGAATATAGTGCAAGGCATGTGCTACTCCAGTCGGGAAGCGGAAACCGCAGTGCGCTTTCCATCACTGAAGTTTCCCACTCTTTGAGTCAACTGAAACGATTTTTCCTTGCCCAGGTGGTGTAGAACTCCCAGACTCGCGGGGCACAGAGAGTATCCGTGATCCCAGTGCCACAGTATGTTTTTTTCAATTCTGGATAATTACCACGATGGGATGAGAATATAAGAATGTTTCCAAATTAAGCCCTCTTCGCATTGAAACCCCTATTTGATACTTTGAGTCCATTTCGTGCTCTTTCGAGTCTTCGTGACATAGCACTACTGTTTCCTTATCGGCTTGCTTTAACCGATAATTCTCGCCCCAAGAAGAGGATGCGACTTGTTTTCCCTTTCTCTTTTCAGTTGAGGCATGGAACTCTCTTTTCAACTGCTTGGTCACCATGGAGGCTGGATGCGCCTGCTCAGGTGTTCTTAGTACGTCTTCTGGCGGGAGCGAAGCGTGGCGCCTCTTTGGAGACGGCCTAGAAATAAATCATCATGTCCCGAAGCACACAACGAGCAATAACTGGTGTGTGTGCATCTGGTTGTCAGGTCTGCACCCTTAGCTGGACGGCATAGCTCGATGGCAAATCCGCGAGGAATAATAAATAAATCGACCTTGAAGATCCATATGTAGCTGAAAGGAGATCAACTTGCTGTTTTTAGTGGAGAGTTGTAGGGCTTACCACTTGCCCAAAGACAACAGTGCGGGTAACCAAAATTTGGAGCCCAGGCAAGAGCCCTTATGGAGTACGGCCAGGCTTGGGAATGCTTGTAAGAGGAACACCACAGTGGAGCTCAACTAGTGGAATAACGAAACCATATGGAAAATGAAGGGCATGAGATTTTTGGGTTAAAAACCTTATACCGCGCGATTTTGGCGGTTATGCAGAATGGGACTTTAAGTTCTCTGTTGAGCACCTCGCACTTTGTTTTTGTTAAGTTCTACGGTAGAACTTTAAGTTGCGCATAGGCCATAGACCTTAGCGATTTTTTCGTAGATATATATATATATTTTCACTTCACCTGAACAGTGGTGCACTTCATGCATCTTGACACATTCATTGCCTTTCATCAGGGGCTTTTCTGTATTCACTTTTCTCTTATTCAAATTCCACAGTTGTGCATTCGTAGACTTAGTGCTATGTTCATTCTTAGGGTTTCTATCTCCAGGAGCTCTCCATGAGAACTTATTTGTATTTCCATAAATCAGATTCTAAGATTCAGATAAACTTGACGCAACTTTAAGCTCAAAATGGGTGCAAAGGATGAGACACTGCAATCTGAGCATGCTGGCGAAACAAGCTGAGCACCTAGGCTCCTTTTCCACTTATATGAAGTGTTAAAGTAAAGACTATGATGTAAATTAACATGACCTGACTAAGTTGTTACAATTAGAGTACCATGACATGCGAACAGATGGAGAAATTTTGGCCATAAGTCTGTGGTTTGGGTGAGTAGTAAAGTAAGTAGAATGCAAGGGGACACAATTCACATCGGAAGGCTTGTTGTGTGGTAGCTTATTATTTGATCTTTATCACGATAAGATGATGTAGAGTATATGAATCAGCGGGGTAATAATATGAAGGTCTTGAGTAAAACACTAATACTCGAAAACAAATTTTGAAAAATTGACCTTTGAACTCTTATCGCGAGTGCGTGAATTCGTTCGACCAGGTGTACACCACACCCCTGAAGCAAGCATTGTCCCGATGCTTCTGAAGCGAATACCCGTGGTTGAGAATCACACCGGAACAAGAGCCCCATGATTTATATGACACTTTTCTATGTTACGTGAAAGCAAATGAAATAAACCGAATGAAGTAAAACAAAGAAAAATAGAAAGCATGAACAAAATAAAACTCAAACTTACTTGTTTCAATTAGGAATGATATTACTTGTAAGGAGAGTTTTAAAGTGACAGGTCTACAAGTCTGATCTGCTCGTGAGGAGAGAATGCTCAAGGAATGGTTTGAGGCGTTATAGCCATTCACCTTGAAGGAGTTCCATTATCCGGATTTTCAATTTCAAACTCCTTATGGGGCTAGACCACTTCTTGATAAAGGAGCTGATCAATGAGGCGGAGAGGCACCACGGAAATAGATCTGAGCAGGGCAGGCGATTACTTTTGGTGGGTTCAAAAGTTTTCCTGGCAATGGGCTTGCATCATGGAATAGAAGCAGGCAGCTCCTTATGGTCTGGAGCTTTCCTCCCAGATTTCCCTCAGCGGTTCTTCAAGTTCATTTCATTCTGATAATGTCGCTCTTTGCTTGATTAGGTCAAGGAATTAAAGTTCGAATAGCCCGATGGCCGGTGTTTCTTGCTCTACTGCCGGAAAATGGCAAGCCTTGCCATAAACTAGCCTATAGAGGGAGACATACCAGAGCGTTTTAAAATGATCTGGTATGCCCAAGAACGTGGAAAGCGGGTAGCCAATCTTTGAGTCGGGGCATCTTTAAATGTTTTTATCTCCTATTACTTCTTTCGGCCCCGACATTAGTACATGGGTAGTAGCGTGGATACTTTAACGGTGACTCCAGCAGCTCGCACTAGCTGTGGATTTTTAAAGATCGATTGCAAGAAATGAGTCCACCATCACTAATAAAATTTTTCACGGCGTTCAAAGCCGAGAAAAATATATTCCTTTATAAATTTCAAAACAACCTTGCTAGTCATTGGTTCTCGTTGGAATTGCCTCAACCCATAGACACGTAGTCAAACAGATAATAAAATGTAGAGATAGCAGCCACAAGAGAGGAAAAAAATTTGAAGTCAATACCCCAATGATAAGATTTCAAACTGATTAAATTAGGGTAAGAGGCATGTGGCTGCGTGCTGGCAGCCCTCACCGACAATTGCGGCATTGAGCTGAGATTTGCGGAAATCAAAACAATCTTTAAATAGAGTGACTGATCGACTGACTTGCGGAATCTTTTGTCGCGTGATTTTTCGGGCGGAGGAAATGTCCTCCACGGGCTTGGGTGGCAGAAGTTAGAGTCATCACTTCACTGTCATTGCGGGTACATCTATCATTGTTGATCGGGCGGTATTTAAATAGATATGGATCATCAAAATAGTATTTCTTAATGCTCGTAAGAACCTTTACTGTTGGGGAAGTCATTGGCGAATCTGAGCCCGGTTACTAGGTAATTCTACGCTATGTGTTATACCGCTGGGTAAGACAAGAGCAAAGGTTGTTCATCAAGAAAGCTATCACCTATGGGTATGCCATGGGAGTTGGATGCAGGTGTCGAGATAAGTGGTCGGCAGCACATTCTCAACCTTTTATCTTTAATAGTCAAGATTGAATTCTTGACGGAGTAAAATCCGCCTAGTTAACCTTGGTTTCAGTATCCTGCTTAGAAACCAATCTTTAGTACATGATACATGGGTGCGTTACGGGGGAATTGACAATATATGACCTAAATTTTCTAGAGCAAAGACAACTGACTAGAAATAACATGGGTTTGTGTAGTTGGCGCAGAAGCGGAGTCTGTACTCCTTTACTAGCATGAATGAAATGGCAAAGCCTTTGTCCTCCACTGATCACGCTGCGACCCCCTGTGGCATAATCAACAGCATCACACATGATCCTCAAATGGGGTCGATTAAGGGAGACCCGCGCGTTGATCATTGACACTAGCATGTTACCCAGGCTTAGCAAGCGATGTCCACAGCTTGGCGACCATGTGAAAGGGACATCTTTAGCGAAAATTACATAAGGGCGGTATGGCACTTCTGAGCTCTTTTATAAACCTTCGATAAAACAAGGCGCTGGGCGAATGACCTTATCTTCTCTAACACATACCGGAATAGGGAGGTTGGAAGTGATTCGACTTTGGCCTTGTCAGCAGTTCCATCTTTTTAGTGCAAATGGCCTAAAACATGATTCCTTGTGTTACCATGAAGCACATTTCTCCCGAATTTTAACACAAGATTTTCTCTCATGACACCTCCTCAAAACCGTAGTGCTCTGGCAGCTCGAACGAGTCACAAAAACCTGAAGAAATCATCATGAATCTCAATATAGTTTCTATCATGTCACTACAAAATTCTGCATCATATGATTGGAAAGTTAAGATTGCATTGCACGATCAGGCATCTTCTAAAGGCGAAGTACCAAAAGGAGCAAGTAGATATGAATTTTCTTGATCTTTAGCTTTATCTCAATTTGATTGCATGCCACGAGTACCCATCAAGAAAACAATAAAATTCGCTGCCTATGACCCCTCTTTAACATTTGATCAAACAGCGGAAGGGAAAATAGTCTTTCCTGAATGCCGCATTGTGAATTCCTATAATCCTGGCCACTTTTCCATCTTTGGGGGGCTGACACGAGTGGGAATGAGCTCGCTATTTTCAGTGGCAACTGTGTGACTCTTAGGACTTGTTAGGAACTCTTGTGTTGGACATTAACCAGCACCCTTTTCTCTACTGACCGGGTGAATAACCTAGTAAAAAGTTTTAGAACCGCACTATTAACTTTCATTATTGGGTTCTTGTCGTCTTGGTTGCCTAGAGGTTTGACATCCTGTTACAAGTGGAATTATGTGTGTGCGGTCAGAGGCTCGTTCACTTACGGCTCTATACGCAGTTATCCAACCTAAGCGATCTGTGGTTTAAAATATTTTCAAAGTTAGCAGTTTCTTGAGTCACGTCTAATGGGGAAGATATGATTCTTTGGAAGAAGTCATCCACGCCCCTAAGAATGCACCTTTTAAGATGTGTTGGTAAGGAGTTTTAAGCTCAAACTTAGGTGGCCTTCTCCTCCCGAAGGCAGCAATGTCTTATCCTCATTTGGCGGCAGTTTCAAATTACAGAGTGCCTTTATTAACTAAATACATCTTGCTGATCGATTATAAGTGGAGAAACTCTGACTCCAAGTGTCCCTTCCTCATCCCAATTGGGTGACGGGACATGACTTAAGAAGGGGATCATCATATGAAACATTATCAGGGTATTTTTGTACTGCAGTCGATCATATTAATTTCACACATGTATCTTTACCTTCATGTCTGGATTTCCTTTGATTACATTGAAATATTCAGATTAACAGTCATGTTCCCAAATGAGTATCATTAGGCCTCCCCTACTAGTATATATTGGCGCATTAGCGAGTTACCAAGAATGGTCGACCAAGGCTACTAGGGTGAGTTCCTTAGTTCTGGTGAGTGTCAAGCACCGCAAATCGGCAGGAGATAAAATTTGTCAGGACCAATAAATAACTACATTTACTCTCTATAGGAATTTTTCAGCACTAAGTCTACAAATACAGTTGAAGGGTGATATTGGTTGGCTCTAATTCTACAACCTAAGGTCACGTGTATCTGAGATAAAGCATTAAATTTAACACTTGCCCTAAGTCAGCACAAAGCTGTGCCTGACTTTGAATTTCCTACTACATGAGAATAGTAGGACTGCAGGTCTTTGTATTTTGGAAAGTTTGTTCAGTTAGGGACGTGGGATTCAGTGGTCATGGGCCATATTATTTGCACCTGTTTCTTTTACCGTGCACAAGATGCAGCCGGAAATTTAGCATACTTGGTGGGATTTTCTTAATGGCATCCTAGAGGAATATTCAGTTTGACTTGTTTGGAAGATAATAAATCTCAGATAGTTAGTCATTTTCTTCCCAAGGTGCTCTTGATATGAGGGCATGGAATTTGGAGGATATGGTTGGACTTGTCTTCCTGCGATTCCAATCATCTTTGCCATGTATTAGGGACATGAGGTGTGTCGATTTTTTCATCACCTCTAGCTAATTCACTTTATTAAGGACTCTTGTGATGGACTGTAGATTTGGAATAGTTTTGTCAATTACCTTACCACCGCCAAAGGAAGGGTAGTGACGATACTTACAGTGCTCAATTGCCTCTTGGAACCTAAACTTCCCACCTTTGTTTGACCTTGTGGGTTTTGGTCAGGTTGTGATGGAAGATTTCCCTTTTCTCTTGTTGAAGGTTACCCATAGACGAAGTCGGCAGTTTATCTGGGATCTCATCGGAAATTCGGAGCGATTCGGAGTTATTTGTGTTCGTGGTTGCTGGGTTTGTACAAGGCTGACCAGCAACTATATATCTTCGGACTTCTCTTGTATGGGAGTGTGGTGTGTATTTAGTTCTGCATGGATTAGTGGATGATGACGCCAGTTAGAGTTTCCACTGAAATCCTTGGGGGCCTTGATTAAGAATGGAGGGAATGGAATTTTGGAAAACCAGTTTGGATAGTGAGGGCCTTGGTTGTTTGGCGGGGTTAGGTGGTCCTCCTGAGTTTCATGGCCCAGAATGGATCTTGCCTGGGATTATAAGTTTGAGTATAGAGGGAGGTGGAAAGGTTTCCTTTGATAGTTAAGGCGTGAAGCATTCCAGTTTGAATGAAACACCATAGCAGGAGATTTAGGCGGAGTTAATGGTCGAGTGTGTAGGGTCATGGCATATAATGCATGGCTCCTCTACTCTAGGTCATTTGGTACTAAGGGTAATTGAGCACTAGTTGCCTCATTCACTTTTCATCTCTATTGCCTCTAATTTGCATATTAGAATTTACATTTAGTTACGACTCTCATTCTCTCTTAGGTGGTGGATTCGCCACCGTTGGATATTGCTATGCACTTTACTTGATGTCTAAAGAGGTGTTATTGAGGAAGATATAGAGTTTGGAGCATTAAAACATAGTGTCAAAAAAATTTGAATTGCCTCCCACTAGTAGCTCTTTGTAGAAAAGATTTCCTACAACACACATGTTTGGATGTTTATTACTTTTAGAGATAATCAGCCCGATGAAGTATACAAGGTGCATCGACATCTGACCCATGATGAGGGATAGCGCCGGAGGGTGCTCAGCGCATATATGCGCCTTTGGCGACTGCGAAGGGTTCCTGGCGGCTTTTGAAAAGTTCTGAATTGCGCAGCATGAGAAGGGCATTGATATCGCGGAAGGAAAAACTTATTGAGAATTCATTCGCGTATTTTCCGTAAAGATCAGTTAGGTGCAAGGGAATGAGACAGATTTTGGCCTTCTCCGGCTAGAAAAAGCGAAGAAGCCAAGAAACGGCGCGGGATTGCTGCTTCAGGAGAGGGTGAACCTGCAGTGGGAGGCTGCTGCTGAACATCCTCAGAATCCCTCATAAATGAGTAAAGTTCTCGAGATTCAAACCCTTGGTATCTGGGGTAGAAGAGCGGATCATTTCAGGCTTTTATTGAGGGAATGATTAGCTCATCGGGGCCCAGAATGAAAGAATTTGACTGTAGTCCTGCGGGGTTGGAATTTCTCGAGGGTTCTTTCTGGTACAGGCAGGAGCGGGAGCTCATCTTTGATTTTCTTTGAAGGTTACCATTTCCTCCCTCTCATTGGTGTTATTAGGTGTGGCATTGTCCCGTGTTGTGGAGGCTCAGCTAGAGTCATGAGTTCCTCGAGTTATCCATTTGAGGTAAAATGTTATCTTGAGACACTTGGCTTATAATGGATTCCACTCAGGAGTTTTCTAGGGATTAATTAGACTAGTCGGTGTTTCGTTCATAGATGTTGACATGCACTACTAACTGATCGGGAAACACTTACTGATTTCTATAAAAGCAAAAAAATAAAAGAAAAGTGGAGAGCGTGCGGAATTGCAATGCAGAGTTACAGATTTTCCTCCAGCTTCTCACTCAGGATCAAGCACCTGAATTAATTCGCCCTCCGCCGGCGGCTGTATTGCAAAATCGCCGTCACGATTAGTGTACTAATTCTATTCCCAGCGTAGGAATTATGGTCGTCTAGCATTGTAATCACGTAAATCCACGGAGGTCATCTCCTCGGGAGCGGTCTTTACTTTGTTGATCAGCCAGACTATTGCACTAAATATGATTTAAAGAGAATTGTAATGTTGTGTTGTTTGGTGACGGTTGATTGGTTAAATGTTTTAAATGCAGAAAACAGAGACTACCGGGATTTTGAGGTTCCACTCATACGATCGGGTAGATCCCTCTTTTGCTTTTATAAACTCATCTAAGACATTGATAAATGGTCTTGATGGAGGATTTATCTTTGAGCCTCTTTGGAAAATAAAGATGATCGAGTAATACTAAACACTTGTTCCTCATTACAAAACGCAGACCCTTAGTTGGCGGCATTACTGATCAAGCCTGAGCGTATGCGGAAATATCTGATTTAACACGTTGTCAGAATTTGTAACGAGGATTCAAAACCTTTCTACACAAGTGATCAATGACACACTTTAATCCATTACATAAAAAGTCAAAGAGATTATGAGGGGACTTTACCTTGATCGGGAAGGTGGAGTTTCACATCAGTCAGAGTGGGGTTTAGAACTCCGTAAAACTTGTATGAACAATTAAAGTCGAAGAACGATTAATCATACAAAACGGTACCTTTAAGGAAATCGATTGACATAGAAGGCGGGAATGAAGAATATGGAATGCTAGGATTTAAAGCGGAATAAATATTTATCTTTGAAGATTACAAACTCTTGAATCGAGCTTCCACGAAAGAATCAGAACTCGGGAAATGCGGATGCCACCAAGATCACACGCTTTCAAAAGGCAGAAAACTCTTATTCACATCAAAGCTAAACCACTTTCAGGAGTGAAGAGACTAAAAACTAAAGGAGTGAGAGGCCTAATACTTGTGTCCTATATCCTTCCACCATAAGCCTCAATGTAGGTGCTGCATTTTGGTTTTGTTAATGAGGAAGATGCCTGATGCAGTTGAATTCTTGGACAATTCCCGCAAGGATTCCATGCGGTTATCTTAGGTAGAACTTTAAGTTCTACCGGTAGAACAATTCAACTGCCAATTTACCGACCAAGTTGGCACTTGAAATTAGAGACTTTGGGTTCCCTGCAGAGTGGGTTCTTTGTCTTGGCTAATCTTTCCTTGCTTTTACGGAGTTCCGGACAGTCGATTGCTATTTCCATCTTGTTTCTTCATATTAAACTAGAACAAACATCCTTGTGCATAGTTTCAGCGAAGAACTTCTGATGCGAAATATGGAAGAAGTTAAGTACATTTGCTTTTAAATGTGATCATTGTGATTTAAATCATACTTGATTCTATTATAATTATCACTTTCAGATGAGTGTTCATCAGACCACACTCAAGAATCTGCGTGAGCATCGCTTTGGCTTAGTTTGGTCTAACTTTGCAGTAAGTTGCCTAGGGTGCCTCTGAATTCATGACTTTGGCGTGTGTCTTTCAAGTATTATCCTCGATCACATTTCTGAAGATAAAGAATCATAAGAGGAGCTGGTACGAGGTGTCTTCCGGCGTGCCTCGAGGCTCATCGGGTCGTATATTCCGGATCTTCTGCGGTTCGAGGAGTCCTCCGTTCCGCTACTTTGGGGCCTTCACCTCCTCGTTATGAAGTTTTTCATGTTGGGCCTCCCGTTTATCAAGCACTGGGCTTTTGACTCGAGTGGGCATTTTATCCGGAGATCCGGAGTGTGAAACAAAGGCCTACTAGGACCTCTCTCTTTGAGAAGGGCGCCAGTTACGGGGTAAAGTATATACAGGTCGGGACGTCTTCTTCCTCACCTTCCATACCCGTGTCAGGAGTCTTTGAGGCAGAGTGTTGCCGCCTCAGAAGCCCTGAGGGTTTCCTAGACTTGAGTTGCAGCCTCGCTGGTTTCATTCACAAGGCGAAGATTCGGTGATGAGCCTCCGTTGGAGGTCATGCACATCGTTGGGTCTCTGCGCGGTCATGAGCACTGCTTCTTGGGACGGAAGGTCGGAGGGCGTTCCGAGGAGGCGATGGAGATGGGGCGTTCAGCATAGCTCCTCGATACTAAGCTTACTGGCTAACGTGGTTTCGTCCATCCTCAGAGATTCTGACCTTAAAAGGTCGGGTGCCCTGCCTATTGAGGAAGCCTTAGCTCTTTCTCACAGTAGGTCGCTCGTAAGTTCCATGTCTTGTTGTATGCTGCTTTTTATCTTAGGTTTGAGTTGTGTGTTGGCTTTAAGTTGGAGTATCGCGATGGGGGCTACCTCATTTGAGTTTTTAGACTATGTAGGTAGTCAAAATGTCGGGAGACAGGACCGGACACAAAGGGCCTATAACGCCTCACGAGTTTCCCGTATAAAGGCTCGACTCGGCTGGGTCCACGGCAGGCTTGATCTACCACGGCCGACCGGATATTAGAATCTACCTTAGGATGTAATCTAAATCAATTCTACCTTCCCTTGCTCCCGGGAGAGGAGGTTCACGCAGAGCATCTCGAAGAAGCAGCCCCTGCCGGCTGATCGGGCGCCACTTTCTGCCCTGAATTGGATCGATAGAGGAGTCACCTCAGGTACACGAGGAAGGAGCAAACCAGGACCCATGAGGAAATGTAATTAATAAGAGCCAGACCCTGTAATCTAGCCCTAGCAGCCTCGCTTCTATTACTAAAAGGAATACGGAAGGAAAGAAGAAAGACACACGGAATCCCGGGGCCAGACGAAAGAAGCTACTCGAGCAAGAACCACAAGCGCTAGAAAGAACTACGAGCGAAGGTGGGAACAAGCGTTAAGGAAAAGGCAGACTCAGGAAAGCGAGAAGAAGGCTTCAAGATCAGCGGAGAACACAAAGTGACAGATTTCAGAGGATGTTCTCGGAAGAGATTGAAGACTAGAAGGAATGGACACGAAAATGAGTCATCATTATCGCTAAGACATATGTGACAAGCCTAACCCGACTCATTATGAACCTTAAACGCCTCGTCGCTTTTAGGAATTTTTCAGAAAGATCTGACCTTTTTTACTCGTGCGTACACAAGAAGGGGCCGACAGTTTAAAAAATAGTGGCGGGTGCTGTGAAACCACGGAAAGTGCGCCACACAGTGATGGCGGGGCATGTGCGGGCTTCCAATGGAGCCGGTTGTTCTCCTCGAATGGCGTGGAGTGGGAGAAGGTGTGCCATCTACATCGATCAAATCGAGATCCTTTAATTAGGGAGTAGGGGATAAATTAATAACAACATCTTCAAAACAAGACACGAGATCTGGCAATGAGGGAAATGGATGATTATGATAGGCTTTCTACTTTCAGTATGCGCTCCATGTGCGTCAGACAACAATAAAAAAATGGGGAAATACCCGTCCATTGAAGAATCCATGCACCATCGACTAGGAAAAGCATATGTTCATAAATACGGGCCACCCCATTACATTAAAAGGTACGCGGAACATTTGCCACTAAAGCGGAGCCAGTTCTTATTTCATCGAGGAAAGAACTAGCAGGCATCGGAGGCCGCGGCGGGCGAGCCCGCAGATCATATGTTCTTACTTTTATGAGATGGTCAATGCCCAAAGCCCGAGTGGATGAGTCCGGTAAGCGATTCAGATTCGACCAATGTTATACGCTCCAGCGATTCCGATTAGAAAAAGGCATCATCGACTAAAAGCCAAAAACAAGCTCTGCGGTTTAGTTTAATCCCATGATTTTATGACATATGATATAGTTATACTTGAATTGCAAATGACTCGTAGAATAATATCACGATCGGTCGTGTTCATGGTGAAGCACGTTTTGTGCTCGATGGCGTGACAGCGAGCGGTGCTTGATGGAAGCAGCGAGGGGCATCAGCGGCTTCACGAGAAGATTCAAGGAACGTGATGTTATAACCGATGCTTTCGCCGAGAATTTGGGTGGTGCATGACCGATGAAGGAGGCCTGACCGACCCTCGAGGTGCATGAAATGTTGGTTCGCTACCGCCACCTTCATCGACGCACCACCTCGGGCGTACCTGGCGGTGTTTTTGGGCTGATCATAACGCAACTCTGAATTCACGCCAGAATCGATTCCCGGGAAAACCACGAATGAAGGTCGGTATGGCTTTCGCATCTTTGATTACTTTTGGAGGTGTGATCTGATGATATAATGGGAGTGATTAATTGTTGGAGCTTCTGCGGTGCATTCTCATTCGCCTCATTGAAGGATAAAGCGAGCAGTGGCTCATTACAACACTTGGTCAAGCATACCTTAAATGGGAACGAAACTTATCAGACTCTGGTACACATACGGGTTAGGATTTTTCTTTGAGACACAACGACAAGATTGGAATGACACTTCAGATGAGCACACATCAGTGCTGCAGGGAGAGGATGTTCTATATAGAGCATCTGGAGGATTAAGGAATATCTATTGAAGGGAAGCTACTTCCTCATATGGTTGCCTCCAATGGATCACAAGTCCATCAATTCTCTAATGTTTGAATGAGTGCGCTCTAAGACTCTCATTTGATGGCTTGCGCTAGGAGGTGATTAGGGGATGAAGATGATGGAGCTTATCAGGTCGGAGTACATAGCCATACAGAGCTCAGTTATCAATGGCAGGTTGAAGTAGCAGAAGAAACCAGGTAAAATTCTTTGACCCAGACGTATTCCTGGCGATATCAAAACAAGTCATACAGAATCTCAACCAACTTCCTGACTGCGACAGTGGTTTCTAAGATGTTCTTTCGGGGTGGAAGAGCTTTTCACATCACGAGAGCAATGTCTTAGACTCATATCTCCTTTCTCGTACCTAATGATAAGATACTACGCCGAGAGGAGGTGACTAGTAAAAACGAGCTCAATATAGTAGTGAGGGTTCACTCAGGCCAGACTTCAATTATATGGTGAGGTACGATCGGGGTGGAAGGGCCATCTAACACTTCCGTGGAAAAGTCATGAAATAGCGCGGGTAATCCTGGAGAATCGAGCTCACCGACACACATAGCAAGGAGGGAACTACGGTGATGAGCCAAGTAGAGAAAAGTGGAACTACTCCAGATGGAGCTTGAGGTCTACCAGGATGGAAATTCTGTGTTGACTATGGAGACTAAATAAAAGTGACAATGAGAGGGAGACTGGCGTTTTTTAAAGCTTCCATTTATTGATCAAAATGTGGAGATGGGCTTCCTTGGGGAATGATGTACGCTTTGAATGGACATTTCTGGGGATACAATCTGATCACTGTGCCATTTCTGGAAGATCGGGAGGAGACATATCACATACCCTTATGACAGCTTTAAGCTTCAGGAGGCTAAGTTGGACTGTCGCGCTAGGGGACAACCTTACATTATATGATAGGAAATATTTTGAGACATGGATGCAGAAAATTGCATTATCTGGCTCTTTTGTGGGTGATTTCTCAATGATGGAATCTGAGCCTGATGTTGCCTCACTTTGTATGTTGGGTAATCTTGAAAGGAATTCATGAGACCAGATTGGGGACCCAGTTGGAGAAAGACCTCACTTGTGACAGAGGGGCATAGTATTAGGACATCGCGTATGGGAAGAGAGGAATTGAGGTTAATGGGAATGGGTTGGATCAGCATGAGAGGCGCTTTTCACCACATCGATCAAAGAGGGTAGCAGTTCCTTGGCAGTATAGGTTACACTTTATAGGCCAGTTCATCAGGATTCTCAAGTTTAAGAGCTTTGTTATAATATTCTTAACATGTGAATTCTGGATTTGGGTTCAATAGAGCAGCATGTATGGAATGCCTTTGAGATTCTGTGAAAAGAAGAGGTGACCTCTGCAGAGGCCCTATAGTAGGTAAACTCTAGTTGTTTGAGACATTCTGTTTACAGACTTATGTGCGATGCAAGTGACTTTGCAGTTAGGGCGCTGTTTAGGCAAGAGAAAAGAAAAGTTTCACATATACCATCTATTAGCACGGTCGAGCGTTGAATGATCGCTCAAATTTATGCCACAACGGAGAAAGAATTGTGCTAGGCTGTGTTCGCCTTTGACCAATTAGATTTTTGCTGTATCAGGCAAGTGCTGTGTTCCGCGGATCATTCCATGATAAATCATACGATGACCTACTTTTTGAGGGAGAAGGGAGCATAGGGCTTAACTTTACCGGTGGGTGCTCTTGACTAAACTGCAGGTGATGTGGAAGCGGGGTGGGATACAAAGGAAGGGTTCAAATATGATGCGATCATCACAGAATATAAGATTCTGGAGCTTGAGGTAGTCTGCGGGGGACATCTGACATAGATTTACTATGTACATTCCTAGGCTGACGGATCTATAGCCTTATCCATCTTTAGAGCCTACTCCCATGGTTTACCAGCATAATGAACTATCTTTGTCAGTCTTGGCCGCACTGTATAGAACTATCAACAGGGAGGGATTCGCAGGGACCAGTGGCGCTGTACTAGGAGACTGTCCTCTTTTGAGCACAGTTTTGATCGGATTATTCGGGTGTACGGGAGAGAGTGAAGTGGGTGAGATATAGACCGCATTGCCGCTCTTTGGAGTGTGGTCCATTTCAATGGGCCGAAAGAAGCGACCAACACACAACCAGGCTTTATTGGCCCTCACACATTTCGGGATTCCCGCTTTGTTAGCAAAGTCTTTGTGATCGGTGTTAAGGTGCGAACATTGAGAGAGAGGAAACAAATTCCATTGGCAGAACTATTCTAAAGGTAGAGCTTTTTGATGTCTGGGGGCATTGTTGAGTTTATGGAGTCGTTCAATAATACTATTGGCACAAGTATATACTCTTGGCAATGAATACGTGTCTAAGTAAGGTGGAAGCCAATTTCAGCTATTACTTAACAAATACCCAGTATTCATGTGCTGAGGTCTTTTATATTTTCAGGTTAAAAACTCTTACCGATGATAAATAAGCGATAAAGTTTCCCCTTCTATAACAAATTCATTTGCATCGCTCTGGCCAAATATAGGGTGAAACGCTACGAGTGTCACTTGCATGCCGCCAAGCTTAATAGGCAATTTGAAGTGTAAATAGGGAGATTAAGAAAATCTTAGAAAAACGATTAAATGTGGCGAGAAAAGATTAGGCGAACAAAATTGATGTAAGCTTATGAGCTTATCGAACTCATTCCGGAACTTGAGGCCCCGAGGAGTCATAAACATATAGATGCGACCTATGGTAAGACTGCCACTTTATCATGGCATTTGGAGCCGCAGAAGCATACTAAGGCAACTCGAGATACTAAACATGAATCTCGAAATGGCCAAGGGGGAAAAAGGGCCTTGAGTTGGATGACTAAGATAGACTTAGGCGGAGATGCATATAATGAGTTCCACAAGATTTGAGGAGGGGAAGACAAAGCGTGGCATGACAAGCATTTAGTGCATAGCGAGTTTCAACCGGGACAACAAGTATTGCTATTCAATTCACGATTGAAATTATTTCGGGAAAACTCGAGTCAAGATAGTACGGACCGTTTTGAAGTCACCCAGGATTTTCCCATAGATAATTGTCAGGCGGGTGCATCTTGAAAGAGGAGTGATTTAAGGTGAATGGGCAGCGGTAAGAGCCTTATCGGCGGTGATTCAAGCACAAGTCCGCCACAAGTTTGGAAACCAACATAAGCAATGCTTGAGGCCCGACGTATTGGTTGCCAAAGGACATTGCTGCGCGTAGTTTTACGAGCGCACGGATTGCAGGCGGACACAGCAGTAGGGAAGCTTCGGAAAACGATGAAACAAAGCTCTACTTAGGCAACAAGCTTTTAAATCATTTTAATCATCAATTTGCTCATAAATTTAAGTTTGTAGGTTTGGCTTTTAGGCACATTTTAATTTGATGTATTTGGCATTGGGGTATTCAGAGGTTTGGGATTATTGTGGCTAAGGAGAAATAGCTTGGCAAGCTCTATGCAGGGTTTGGGAAGGAGTAGAGCTGGAGGTTCTACACTTGAAGATGCACTTTGTGAATTTCACAGTTAAAAATCAAATCTGGGAACATCAAATGAGTTGGACTCAGCGTCGCAGCGTTGAAAATACACCTCGGGAATGCTCGCGATGTAAGTCTTAGCGTCGTGACATTGAGAATCACCTCTCGGGAACATCGTGGCGTTGAGTCTCAAGCGTCACTCTGAACCAAAAGGAAAATACGCCTCTCGGGGCGTCGTGACTTTGAGTCGCTACGTTGAAAATGCCTCTCGGGGCGTCTCAGCATTGAGTCCGTCGTGGCGTTGGAAGCACCTCTCGGGGCGTGAAATGTGTGATTTCCAGCGTCCGGTTGGAAATCTCACATGTAGGAACATCGCAAAGTTGGCCCGAGCGTCAAGCATTAAAAAATTAAAGCCTCACAAGGCATGGCGTTTTGCACCTGCTTTTTATGAATAGAAGCATTCATAATCTCACCTACCTTCGCACCCAGAAACCTGTCTTATTTATCGATTTTTGCGAGTACTCCAACCAAATCCGTCCAAGCTCTGCCAAAGCTCCTCCCATCCATCAATGGCAGCCCTCACAAACCATGACATCCACCTAGCTCACGAGCCCAGTCCACAGTCATTTTAGAGACCTCTTTTTAGGCTGATTTTTGGCTTTGTTGAGTCTTGAGATTCCATTAAACTACCTACATTTTCTGAGTTGTGTGTGTCGACGAGTACCCTGGGGGTTAGTTGGGGGTTGGACCCATTGTCTTCCATCAAGACCACCATCCCATAGTACCGCTAAGTGTTTATTGAATTAGCTTGAGTGAGTTTTGGGTGTTTCCTTTGGGTATTTTGGTAAGTGAGAATCGATAAGAGTGTGATGTGGAAGCCTACTAGAGTGTACTTTTTCCTTCAAGTTCATCAGCGAGTGCCCTTAGCCCGTGCCCAATGTAGAGCAAAAAGTGAAAAATGAGCTTGAAAAGTAAATTTGGGCGATGAAGACTTCCTACAGAGTACCCATGAGCTTCACGATAGGATTTGTCAATGGGGTAGCAGTAGGAGATTCGACCTCGTCACCTTGTCGGCTCATTCATTATAAGGAAGGGGACCACAACATCACAGATGGTTTTTCACTAAAACCATAGCTAGGAAGGGGTGGGGTGCATTGTGCCGCCAACTCCGGTCATTGCCACGATGGTTGTCTGCGGGTTTCTACATACGCCAACCAGCTATACTCGAGAAGATTAAAGTCTATGGGGTGTTAGTGAACTCAGCGAGAAGGCTATAAATGTCGTTATTATAACCTTGAGTCAGTTGTAACCCAAGAGGCCTATAGATGACTTCACAGGAACAATAACTACTCGGAAGTCCACTTTGCTAAAGAACATAACAAATGGGTGGCAGTGGAATTAAATAACAGAACCCCACGTCGTACATGACCAAAAACTTGGTTTTATATCCTAAGATTCTTGGCACCATTTGCGCACATCACCTCTTATCTCATTCCGATGGCCAGATGTTGCAGGAATTGGCTAGGAAAGGCATTGCTCAATTTACTGGCCATCTTTCCAAGAACATCTCGTTTGATGTTTGCCTTGGAGGATTCAATATGGGGGCCGATCCTCTACATGGCAAGACCTAAAATGAACCTCGGCGGGCGCACATCTCATAAATGAAGCATTACCGAGAATGTAGGGTGCAGCTGAGAATAATGGGATTTGGGTCCATCCGTTCGGGCATCGTAGTCTGAGGAATGGCGGGCGTTCCCGATTACGAGGCGGTTTTGGCTGGTCATGCAGACAGCCACGGATGAGGAAGAGCTAACAACATGCCAGAGCTTTGTTTAAAAATGTGTAGGGGGATTTTCGGGTGAGGCCATACCCGATAAGCACATCCATCATACCCTCCCTCCCTCGACTGGAATGTCCCGATCCTTTCTTTACAGAGCGAGTTAGGACACACCGGTACAGGTTTGTCGTTCACGAGATGAGACCTACAGCGAGCATCGGGCCACACGTAAAACCAAGACATGGATGCACTGGCGGCATCGCGCGATCCTCATAACGGTAGTCATCCGGCTAGCGACCCGCCGGCCCTTTTCCATGCCACCACCGCCACGCCATGATGATCACAGGATGGCCAGAGGTTATTCGACTTACTTTAATTTCCTTGCAGTAAGGGACACATTTATTCGTTTTTGTTTAGAATTTGTGGGTGATAAGGTTAACATCGATTTTAGATTATTTGGGATATGTTTATATTTATGTTTATGTTCATGGTTTAGGATATGTTTTAGTATTTTGTTTTATATTCGTACTTTCCACGGTTTTTCATTTAGGTTTTGTGTTAGGATGTCTCGATTTAATTTAATGTCTTAGGATTTTGTAAGTAGTTAGTGTGGTGATGTGATTTCCAATCAGGGATCTAACACCTCTCGAAATTTTAAGAGCACGCTAAAGTGCCAGAAGTAATAAGGAAAGGTCTTGGGACACATTAGATGCTGAGGAATTACATACTTTTAGATAGAGCTGGGGTGAAGCCATAGTAGGAGTGCTCGCCCAGTATTAAGAAACCAATTCGAATAGTCCCTGCACACACTCCTGTGATATCAAGATTACACCTAGACTCACGAACTCGACTTACTAGCGTTCAGAACCTTGGAGTTTCCCAAACACACCCAAGTGATGATGGACACTTTTCAGAGAGGAGTTGCCATTACGCCACATCTAAAAAGATTAATGAATAGAATAGGAGTGAAGGATCTTGAGAGCAGATCAGGGCACAGATCAGGGCTTTCTGAGAGCCACAATGCCGAATAGTGACGAGCCATTAGATTTTATTTTCCGTTATGGGATGGAGGGATGGAAGTTCTACAACTAAGGCCCTTAGGTTTGGTTCAGTGTTAAATTGAAGTTAGAGGAAGCTAGATATCGTGCATAACCAGCTAGTGGGGAGTCACCAGCGAATCCTCTAGGGAGGTGTCTTAACTTTTCACCAGACACTGAGGTCGTTCATGAATAGGTAGGTTAGTATCAATAAAAATGGTGTAGTCTTATCCTTTCGCTGAGTTGACTCTCCCCAGGCTAAACCAGAGAGACAGTTTTGATTTGAAGTCACGGAGCAGGTTGCTGCTAGAGTCTTGTCCATTGCACACCGGAAGGAGCTTCCTGGGAAGGCACTGAGGCACTAAGAACCGGGTGATCCTTATCGTGAGATTGGATTCAACTAAGTCTTTTTGAAGGATTGAACAACGCCAGATTCCTCTGAAGTGAAACCAGGCAAGAGTTTTTGTAGGTTCGGTTCATTTGATCATCATCTTACTTGGCAACATGCCATCACTTTGTGTCATTAAGTTTGAAGCTATTTATTTTCTTGCGCTGTGTTTGGTTCGAGTTCGTTTCTGTGGGAACAGCTTAAAGGCTAAGTTAAAGTATGATAGTGCCAGCATAGTGACTGAGAGTTAGCGAGATTCGAGATGTTTCATATACTTGACACTTGTTTAGGTGCTTTTCTATCTTTAGTTTTATTGGGTTTTTATAGAAATGTTGAAAATCTTGGATATGAGCCTTCTGAGAGTCTGAAGATTGGTGTAGAAATCAGCCCAGCGTCACGGCATTCCCGACATCACGACGTCAGTCAAGACCAATGGTGGGAGAAATCCCAAGCATCATGCATCTGCATCGCGACGTTACGGGAAAGAATTTTAACAAAACATCCACCACTTGCAGGGAGATTATAAAAGGAAAGGAGGGATGACTCAATTTAGGAGGTTTCAAAAATGTTTGTAGGGCTAAGGTTTGGGAACTCAGGTTTAGACAAGAAAAATAGACACCCCAGGCTGATCTTAAAGAGAGACTTGAAGAATCAGAGATCGCCATTCCACTGATTTATCAGCGAAGTTTTCTCTTTATCCCCTTTTATCATATACACACTTTTCAATTGTAATGGAGACGGAACATCGCCGGGTTCTAAATTACAAGTAGTTTAGAATTGTTGGTAGTAAATTTGGGCGCTGAATACTATGTTAAAGTATTAACCTTTGCATGTTCCAAACTATCTTGCATATATATTTTGTTTTACCATTAACTTTCATTGCTTGGATAGAATCAACATATTAATTTAAGTCAATCTTAATATGAGTGGTTTGCATGTAAGTCTAAGAAGTGAATGAAGAGATTAGACATAGGTGGGTTAACCTAATGACTGGTAATATAGGATTATCAATGATTGGAGGCTTAGGAGTTTTTTGCATTCTATGCACTGCCTTCAATCTTGGGTTGGGCAGGGAGCAAGAAACCCTAGTGATAGAGGGAGGGGAGTTAAAATGACCTTGAGAAGGCTTTAATTACATTAGATAAGAGCACGCCTTGGAGAACACTTATATTAGATAATGAAGATAGATAGCATCACATATAGTAGGTATAGGTATTTTGACTTTTAACACTTTTATATTGATCCTTTTACATCAGAAGAACAGACAGCATTGATGATATTGTTAATTTAGTTTTACTTCATAGTTATGTATAGTTTGAATATTAAATATGTATTATAATTTTAGTACTTGGCCCTCACGATTAAGGTTTTAGTAAAACGGATCGATATCCGTACCTTGAGTACACTATATTACTTGACGAACGTACACTTGCTGCCGATTAAAATGATTTGCACTATTCTTTGGATATCACAAGAAACACAATCACAGGCGCCTATCACAGGTGGCGAGATATTTCAGAAAGTGTCGGATCTTGACTACTCTAGAGCTAGGGGCGAGGATGATCATCTCCCGGTGGCGGAATTGCTGACTTAAAGTAGCCTGAGACGGGAGGCCACCATTGCCATCGGTTGGACACTGAGGGAGAAGTTGTCTGCTCAAGAGTAGGGGTGTCCCTAGAGTTGTGGGACACCTCAATCCAGATCGTATTAGTAGGGATGTACACCTATCACGATTTATTTACATCCTTTACTTTGCCCATGGGCGGGAAGACGATGTAGATTCACGAGCATTGCATGGGGCACCACTAGCACAGCCAGAGCTGAATCTGGCTTCAAAGTGAAATTGGAACCATGCGGGGCTCTGGCCAGGACCGGGGGACAAGCGTGTTGCGCCATTACACCATGGCTGCGATTATAGTTGGTGGTGTTCGGGTATGTTTCTCTTTCCTGGCATAGGCGAGAATATTGTTTGATTTTGGGTGCATCTCATTCCTTTGTTCTTGCATCATGTGTGGAATTAGGATTAAGAACAGAAACCTTGGAAAAGAGTAAATGCATATGTGAATTACTCCCCTCGAGAAACTAGGGTGAGTGTGATCAGATATGTTGGGATTGTAAGCTAGAGATATGAGGGATTTCTACTCAACATGAACCTCCCAAGATTCATGGAAACATTATGAGTTTGATATCATCCTCTGGGATGGTTCCGTTGATGGTGCATGGTATGATAAATCGATTGTGATTGTAAAATTATTTATTACCTACATGGGATAGTATTAAAGTAATGTTATAGTTAGAGGGGATAAGCATGATGCTTTACCTTGTACGTGTATGACTCTAGGTGGCACGAGCCCAGTGTGATGTTAAACTTGCGTGCACCACACACCTGGAGAATGAGTTGAGATAGGATTTAGATCTACCTAGGTAGTTTGTAGATATAGGTTTATTCATTTTTTGGGAGAGTTTCAAAGGCCATGGGAGACACAGTGACAGTGAGAGCATGGCTTGTCATCCCCCAGATGGATGGTCAGTAAAGAGGACATCCGGATGTTAAGAAGGACATACTCGAGGCGTGTAGTGCAGAAAATCTCTCGAGGGTAGGCTGGGAAGAGCATTTACATAGTGGGGTCGCCTAGAACAACCGATTCTCCAGGGTGCAGGCATCGGATGCCTTGGCTCCTATGAGGCCAACTATCACGGAGCGATATCGATCCAGTTTGTTGGACGGAGTAGGAGAGATCCTCTACCAGTTGATTTAGTTAGAGACACACCTAGAGAGGAATGGTTGGTATAAACTTCTTCCCATGGCTGGGCGGATAGAAGAGCTAGACAAACAGCCTGAACCTACAGTTTGGTGGGGATAAATATCTTAAAGGCGACGTTTAAGAAAGGAGTGATGTTGGGTCTGCAAGCGGGGAAAACTATCGCCAAAGTATATCAAGCCCTTCAGGGAGTACTCGGGAGGGTATATAGATATAGTTTCTTAACTTCTTAGGTTAAACTACCTCGAGTTGCTTCGGATGTTCATATAGTGTTTCATGCTCTCCCGCGGCTCAGTACACTTTAGATCAGAGGCTCATGTAGTGGAATTCAGGAATGGGGCTTGTGTTGATCACGGGGAACCAGGAGGGACCAATACGCATCATGGATAGCCGAGATCGGGGTTTTTCGAGCACGAGACCAGAATTTGGATTGAGACTGTTCATATGGGCTGCCGAGGGAGTGGAGAAGGCAACATGGACGAGGGGGCGCGATGAAAGCAATTATCAGTATTTTATTGAAGGACCGGAAGGTACGTTGTCTGATCATTTGATAATAAAATGGCTATATCATATGCACATGTGATTATGTATATATTGCATGTGATTGTATGCATGTAACCTAGTGAATTCGGGACGAAATTCTTTTAAAGAGGAAAAGATATAAGGCTTAGAGAAAATCAGGCACTTTCTGAAAAGGCAAAACGAGTGATCACCACTATAATGGATTTGAAAACCTATAAATTTCCTAGATCTCGGATGATCGCTTGGGACAACACCGTTGGATTAAATCTAGCGAATCTGATTTTTTTGAGCCAATTGCGTCATATTCCAAAATAGTCGGATTTTTCACGAATTTGCAGGCGAAAAGGAATCAAATTGGTAGGTGACATGGCAGTGGCGCGGCGTGCGCCGTGGGTGATACATGGCATGATGCATGCGCCGTATGACACATGGCATGATGCATGCATTCCAGCAATGGGTGACACCTATGTAGCATGCATGCATGCATGCCATAGTTTCTCCCGGTTATAAGCGGGATCAATGGAGAAAGAGAGAAAAAGAAAAAAAATGAGAGATAAAGAGGGAGGAGGAAGATCCTAACGGCTTCTTCCTCTAAATTCAAACATTCGACCGTGTAGCGAGTTCCTCGACCCGAGAGTTAAGTGAAGTGCTCGAGGGTGGGATTTTGGCTCTCGCTGCAGTTCATTTCTAGCAAGTGTTGTGTGGGCCGTGGTAGGTTCCACCTAGGGTTAATACGGACGTATGGGACCGATTTTCCATGAATGAGACCATGGCTGTGTTTCCACACGGGCCGTCCCCGCCATGCTTGGGGTTAATACGCCGTGTCGTGTTATCGACCTTAAGAGACCATTTAGTGCGTGTAGGCGGAGTGTGATTGTGTTTCCACCTCAAATGCAATAATCTAGCCATGGGACCTTTTAATGTGTGGCTGTATGGAGCTTGTTGGTCGTGTAGAGATTAGGTATTAGTTGTGTTTTCCACCTTAGGACCATTTAATTAGGTAATGGGACTTGATTGATCGTGAGGACTTGCGTCTGGTATGTGGGACCTCAAACATGTAGAGGCGGTTTAGCTAAATGGAGCCGTGCGGTAGTAATGGGACCATTTGGTAGTGTAGACCGATAATGGTTGTTTTACCACCTCTGAGTGGTTGCAATAAAATAATGGGATCGATTAGTCATGTTAATAGAATTTGTTTATGACGCCATGTAGAGCCGATCTAAATCAGGAGATGGGTAAGAATCTAGCCTTTTTTGACACAGTTAGTCAACGGGGATGGGTTTTGTTTGTCTATGGCGTGAGACGGTTGAAGTGAGAGCTCATGGCGTTTCCTATTTTAATCGGTAACTGAATAAGTGCAAATTCAGAAGGTTATTTAGGACTGTGCATACTGTATCTGTTAATTGCTTTGAGTATGGCTAAATTTAGGGTCTGTAAATTTTGGATTGTTTCACGGTATTGTTATGGCTTAGTGATAACATGTTGTGGCCTGTGCTGTGGCTTATTGTGAGAACTGTTTTGTGGGCATCTCTTATGCAATAATTGAGTCTTGATAACCAAGTTGTCTTTGCTCCACGTTTGATTGATGTAAATGTGGTACTAGTTATCTATTGAATGTTGATATATGAGATTCACAATACCTATTGACATTGAGATGAATATTAAATCATATTATTTGTTAATATACTTTATAATGCCTAATCTGTTAACATTGAAGGAATGATGTTTGGAACTTAAAGAAGCTTCTGTTATAATTGTCAAAATGCATGATGTGATCGTGGATGGTACTGATCCATATATCATTCATTATATGAGACATGGAGGTCTTAACGTGATATCCACACAATATATTACTTTTTTTGTATCACATTCAACATCTATCTGAGGGTTATCGCATTAAAATGGAATGTAGTGCATGGAGTGGTAAATCGACACTGTGTTTGGTATTTGATTAGGCGGGCTCGATAAATGGGATACGCGTCGACAAGTGCACAATTGATTAAAATGGTAAAGAAAATATGTATGGAGTATTTACCAGAAGGGATAGATCCTCCCTCGGGTGAAAACTTTTAATTAGCAAAACCGGACATGAATAACAGGAGGAGGTGAAGAGGCCGTAAGTCATCCTGGATTTTATAGCATGGGAACCCTCGATGAGACACAAAAATCTAAAAGCTTTACACTACAATATGGTGACATAAATATAAATGATCATTGTGAAGTGATGTAATATCCAAAAAGCTTTTTAGTTTGCTGCAAACAAAATGAAATTTGTTTTTCCAGAAGATTATCATTAGCGGACTTTAATAATCACGAATGGCGGTTTATCACACATGGTACAGGAGCATTGTGCATGAAGTCGATGAGGACTTGGCGCATGCATTTTATAGTAGATAAAAAACTGAACCTCATGGCATGACATGTAGGATTCCATCTCAGAATAATGTTCTTGTTGGAGCGTGATTGTGGAAATGTTAATTAGGCATTTTGCGTAAAAAGCAGGTGGAGAGTGGCCAGCCATAGAGAGTGATTCACTACTGTGAGTAGCTCTGTCCTTTTGTGGGACTGACTCTTCAGTCTGGGAGTCGAAACACTTGTGAGCAGCCTTTCGAGGAGACGAGGTCGTGATTATAGAAGAAGGCCGACATGTGGCCTTAAATAAACTCTTAAAAGGTGCTTGAGACAAGTGGGAGGCTAGGCACAAGGTGCTTAGGACATATGGTGCTTGATGAGCCAATGCTCTCTGCTAATTATTAGAACTAAAGCTGGGAATCTTGTTGTCCCAAGCCACCAGGATCCTTGTCTAAGGCAATCATGAAATCACCTCTCCAGCTGCAATCAGCCCTGCAGTCTTTCTGAAACTCAACATGTGAAGTGAGGGAAGTCTTGCCTCTTCCGAAACTAGAAGAGCTGAACCTCCCTCTGGCACTAACACTTTGCATCCCCAGTGCTTTGAAAACCTCGATCTCTCTCTTATAGTGAGACGTCCGTGTAGGTCATATCTGGCTTTGTGAGGCGAAATCCTACAATCCTACCCGAATGGACAACTTAAACCATTCTGAATCTCTTATGACACAGCCAATCCCAGAGCTGGCTGCATCTCGAAGATTGACGGTGGTCCTCTCGACTCTGTGTGCATAACATAAGCCTTCTTTGGAGTCGGTAGCCTCATATCGCGACCTGCGTGTCAGCATCCTGCTTGCTGCGTGACCAAAGCTGCTTACTAAATAGCGTCTGATGATGATCTCTTAACAAGCGTCAAACAGTCACAAGTGATACTCGTATAACTCACTCATTTGGAGTGGTCAGGGGTGCTCATGCAGATACTCGACAAGTACGGTCCGTCTGCGGTTCAGGACACTATGCATGGTCTGTGAATCTTCTTAGTGCATTCGTCAATCTAAAGGGCATCATGACTCAGAGAACAGCATAGCGTGTCTAAGCGCATCTTAGGAGTTTCTCATACTCCACCCAATCCTCGGTGATGGTAACGGTCACGAGAGTCTATCTTAGGTAGACTGGCGCTCCCTCTCAATGATCAAATAAACCATCAATCCTCATTGATGAATGTGCAGATTCTTCTCCCGTAACCCTATTCAACTGCATAGTCAATGCATGGTCGAAGGGTCTTGCCCTTCTTCTTAAATGCAGGCAGGAGCGCCGTGGTGAAGTGCTGGAGTGCCTGTTGCTGTCCGGCCGGCTACTGTGTGGACTCACGGGTTCTTGCCCTTTAACTCATTTAAACCATCCTAGAAATTATGAGATGGTGGAAAATCTCAAAGGAGTGTAACTTCGATACGAGAGTCTACAACCCTCTATATCGAGTGAGTCCGGGTAGCTTATATGGAAAAACATCCACACACTGTACGCACACTATTTCGAGGAGTAGATCCACCCAAGTACAGTCTCTCCATAGTCCTCTAGAATGGGCTCTTCTTGTGACCCCACTGGCCCATCCACGACAGCTTGGAGACTGTATCTTATGCAGAGACAAAATATCATCTTATCCACTGAGG
The DNA here is from genome assembly GCA_016808115.1 of Tetrastigma voinierianum. NCBI lineage: Eukaryota > Viridiplantae > Streptophyta > Magnoliopsida > Vitales > Vitaceae > Tetrastigma > Tetrastigma voinierianum. The sequence continues at coordinate 88,110 of JAEQBH010008059.1, forward strand.
AAATACCACAGTACCTTCTATGTTGTAGTAGCTAGGCGAGTAACCCTCCTACCTTTCACTTTGATCGATACGCGACCATGGTACATCGACCCAGTCATCCCGTAATGACGCCGAACTGAGGCATATCCGCGATCCTCCAGGTCTTTATGGAGTGGTCACCAGAGATCTCATTTCATAACCTCGACATATCATCCGTATTCTTACTTTTAAGATGCCAAGGTGAGTTGACTTCGTGGGTGGGATTATAAGTGAGGAGATCTAGAGATTACCACGCTCTCGTGGTGGACCGAGATGAGTGTCACGATGCTCTTTTTTGCAGCTATTAGTTAAATAATGCAGTAGCATCGCTTAGGGCGGGTGTAGGTGCAGTGATCTGGCATTCACAACTCTTGGTGAGTGCGGAGTTTGAGTTTGTCTTTAGGACTAAATCCCGATGAGAGACTCATAGTTCGATTTGGTAAAATGAAGGCGAATGGAGTGTGTTGAGCAAGCAAAAGGGGGTAAGTAAATCCCCTAAGGTGAAAATCAGGTTAAGTGTAAGAGACTGAGGAGATATCCTAAATTCACTTGTATTAATGTAAGAGGCTTGGAGAGTATGGCCAAGGGGGGAGTTATGTTAATCGAGATGAAAACACATGGTCAAGTTATCACATAGACTTAGAGTTTAGTGATAGGAGTCGGGAGTGACTCGAGATTTTGATAACCCTTTGACAATTGCATTGGGTATTTGTTGGCCGAAACAAGGCTGGGCAAATGGATATCATTCATGACATGGGAATGGAGTTGATTATACCATTGGATTGTCATTGATTATGACCTTAGGAGGGTGGCATTTACACCTAAAGTAAGGGTTGTGTAGGGTTACGTTATGTGGATTATATCGGTGTTAGGACCATGGCTGAGCATGTCGTCTTGGGTCTTGGGAGTAGAGGAGCAATTGCCCATCATTAGATTCACTGCTTGACGAGTTACCAGGCAGGCATATACGGACTGTCATATGAGACGTATACACAGGGCATGCGGTCATCGCTATCATTGGGTGAGTGGGAGAGGATCGCCGCAGTCCCCGATCTTGTGGGAGCACCTTCGAAGGTGAGCGTCGACAGCGTCTTCTCACGCGGCTCGGTAAAGCGGAAAGGGCTATGTGGATGTGCGGCGTCAACCGCCAGAGTTAGGTTGGGGATCATGTCTTCTTGAAGGTGATGCCCCCAAGAGAGTAGCCGGGCTGGCCAGCGGAAGCTATCGCCCGGAGTTAATTGGACCTTTCGGATGCCGAGAGGTAGGCCTTCATTGCGTACGGTTAGCACCACATAGCATATCGGTGTCCATGAGGTATTTCACGTCTCAGCCACTCAGAGCAGCAACTCTGGGACTCAGGGGCTTTCATTGTGGTGGATTAGGGACCAGTTGAGATTGACAGTGGGACCTTTGAGGAGGGACCGGTGTATTTTGGATAGCCGTGATCAGGTTTTGCGACGCAAGACCGTGAGGGCTAATTGGAGTACTTCATGACGACATGGGTGGAGGAGTCAGCGTGGGAGCGGAGGGGACACGATCTGGGTACTATCCGCTTCTTGTTTAGGATGAAGAATGCGTAGTTTAGTCATTTAAGATTTGAATGGTATTTTACATGCATGTAGATGCACGTGCATATACTTATGTGATTGTGATTATCAATTTGGATGAAATTCCTTTTAAGGAAAGGGGAGAATGTAAGACAGAAATTTCAATTACCGGAAAAATAGGCAAAGAGTATAGCAATTCGGTCAAAATCCAGAATTTATTCTCTAGATCTCTAGGATGATGATGAAGCAGTTTCAGTTGAAATGTCCTAGAAATCTCTAGCTAGCACGTAAAATTTAGTAAGAATTCCGAGAAAGTCAGGAGTTAGCAGGATTTGAGGCATGTCCCCGCGGACCACAGGTGCAAAAGTAAAGCGATTTTCAGTGACCAGAAGTACACATATAACAGATACTCATGTGCCATAAGTGGCATGAGTAGAGAAAGTATAGAAGAAATGAATGGCGAGATAGTGCCGAATGTCAAAGCCCAGGAAAGAATGACATAATTGAAGTATTAATGGAATTATTTTAAGTTGAAAAAGCCAAAATAGCAAATAGTATTTAATAATACTCCAATTAGAAAGGAAAAAGCGTGAAGACGAAGGAGAGGATCACGGTGTGCCAGTCAGATTTTCATTATAGAGAGAGAGAGGCCACTTCTCTCTCTGATTATCGGGCGATCAATCGTCGGCGATCATTAGGAGCAAGAGAGGAAAGGCTGCTCACCATGCGGAGAGACATCTGAGTAGGCGCAGTTTGAGGAGTTTTACGACAGACTCAGGGGAGTGGGGATTTCTCTGCCCAGGTTTTAAGCTTTATTTAAGTGTTTTCAAGAGCTTATATTTCGGTTGGTTTTGGGGGCCTTGAGCGGTAGTTGGTGCAGTCAAACTTGGGACCAGATGTGAAATTTTGAAACCATTTGTATGGTATCATTCATTAGGCATGAGCTATTTGGATGGTGTTTAATTGTGTAATTTGTTAAATAATCATGTATTGATTGGAATAAGACGCCGGAAATAGTATGGGGGTAAGTTCTAAAGTGAGCAGACGATTTAATAAATTTAGAATAATGCCAAGTTCACTATTCACGAAGAATAGTATTCTAAAATAGACACTGTGAATTAATGTATTTAGTCGAAATATTTAGTAAATTCTTTCGTGTTTGATCATTTAAGCGTGAGGCTAATTTTGATGTGATGAAATGCAAAATTACATAACATGATTGTGTGATTTAATCTTTATGTAAATATATGCATGTTATACTGTTGCATGTGTTATAGTATAATGGAATTGGCATCCATTGATATATGCACTGAGCACCCTTACGAGGATGATAGGAGTGAGTGCATGAGGTGGTCTTAGAGAATGGTTTACGAGGGTTGTCTCTAGAAGATAATGGTATCGGAGGGTGAAGTCATACTAAAAATATCAATTGTGGACGGAACGATTAATATACATCGGAGGGTGAGTCATAAATGTATCAATGCGTGGAGGCGGCCCAATTGATATATATCGGAGGGTTGTCCTTAAATAAATATAATAATTCTCATACGAGGCTTAGGCGAAGGTGTATGGGGGGTAGTGAGGACTAGATGCAGGATGTCAGATTAGACATTCAAGTAGGATCATGCATTTGCTTTAATGTGTTATTTTGGAGCATTGCATGTACCTTAGGTGGAGAGTATGGCTTGCATGGGGTGATTCCACTCTGACGTAGCTCTTTTGTCGAGATACTATTTTACAGGTACAAGGAGCATGCGAGGATCGGCCTAAATCTGGGGCGGGAGCTGGAAGAGCGGTTTTTTGGCTTTAGTTTATGATGTGTGACATGTATTAAATTCTCTAATTTTTTAATATATGTATTTTTATCTTTCGACTAAAAAATTTGAACTTTTGAAACTATTGGTTATAGTTGGATATATATGTTTTATGGTGGCATTGTTCATAGGCCCAGTGGTGATTTACTCATGTTATTGTTATAATACTGATGTTTGGATGAAGTTATGTCACGAGGTTTTGTATTTGAGTAGAGCTCGGTACAAGGGGCTCTTGAGTTTATCGAAAGAAAATGTCGGGTCTGACGCTTTGAGTATTCCGGCGGGTTACAGTAGAGGTAGTCAGCGGACTTGCAGGGGACTTTTTGGGCGTCACAAGGATTCCTAGAGTATTTTGGCACAAAGAATATTAAGATTAAATTCTTTTGGACTATTGCCAATATAGTGGGTATGTAATTATGGTAGGGGAGGAATTAGTGATAGGACTCTTAGGACCACGTATTTAAATTACATTTATTCTCATACCTTTTTCAGACTAATTATTGAATGAATGGTTCCCATTGAGTAAACATATAGAGGTGAGTAGTGAGTAACTCGGTATCCTGAATGGAGCCCCAAATAAGTCAAGACAAAACAAGAATGAAGTGCAGGTAGAATTTCACGTAGGTTGGCTGGTCTTGGGACCCAAGGTTTGAGGGCTTCCGCTCCACTCCTAAGAAAGTTAGTTGATGAGACATTGAAAAATAGAGTTTTACTTTCGCCAATTTAGATTCTATAATCATTAAAAATTTAAAAATATGAAAGAGTGGGTTGGCTTGGCCAGGTGAATGTTTGTGGAGCTTATTTGGGGTCAGGTCAATGACCTAGGTTCTGCCCCAGGCCATCATTTTCTAACCAGTATAAAAAGGAAATGGACCCCGAAATGGGACCTAATCCACCCACCATGTTTATACCCCACTAGACTTGAGACACTTGAAGTAAGGGATGCCATTAGGAAGAGGTTTTTTGCTGTGGATTAAGGTATTTGTTTAGTTAGACCCCTAGTTAAAAATACAAAAAAGGAATTATAATTATTTTATTGCTGTTTCCTAAGCATATAATAATAATAATAGTACCACCATAGTTGAGACTTATATGGGTAGAAAGGGATGTAGAGCAGGGGCAGTTTTATTGGATTAAGGTAGTATTTAGTCGACACCCAATTATATTTTAAAAAATAATTTTATAATAATTTTATTTGATATTCAGCTTTATAATAATAATAATAATGGCAAAAATAAATTCTGAAATAATTTATAAAAAATTATAATATTTTATTTTTCATAGAGATATATCTTGAAACACTAATATAAATATAGCAAAAATAAATATAAAAATAAATAAAACTAAATATAAGACCCAAGTTAAGTAAAGCTATCATGAAAACGCTTCATGATATGAGAATTTTCCCAACACCTCATCGTTTAATTTTTAAACAAGATTGAAATAATTTAAATAAAAGGTAGAGATTATGATGGGTTGCCTGCCCCAAATCAATGATTTATCATCCCTAGACTAGTGTGTAACCATCTCATTCTTTTACCATATAATCTTTACTGATCGACTATCTAACAATAACAGCCACTGAATAAATGTTTTTTTCCTTTTTTAGTATTTTTATTTTTCACTAGTTAAGACCGGAAAAAAAGGCCACATCACTTTGAGGGGGCCATATTGCTGAAAATATTGTTTGAATTTTTGAATTTTGACAGCTTTTCAGCATTTCCTTCTCCCTGACTTCCTGACTGAAACACAAATCCTATGGTTTGAATAAAGCTCAATGTGATAAAGTTGATTTCAAGTATTGCATATACGATAAAATATATATATATATATATATATATATACTACTATATATTTTATACTATATATATATCATCTCTATATCTATATATATATATATATATATATACTATTTTCCTTTTATAATTATTTCACCTAAAGTCTTGCCATAATAACAAAAATAGGAAAGTTTTTGTTGTCGATAATGAAGTCAAACTAGTATGCCTGAGAATTTTAAATTCATATGAAGCTACCCCAAATCTAAGTACCCCAAGGGAGATTTTTGTTCACGACAATTCTCAATCTTTATGAGTCACTTTTATATTTCTTTCTTTGGAAAGAGTTTCATGCGACCATATCCGGAAAAGACGCGCATGCATGCGTAGGAATGAGATTTAGTCATGCCATCTTTCACTCAGTTTGTCATGGCCACTGGACTGATTAAACACACACACACACACACACACACACATATATATATATATATATATATATATATATATATATATATATATATATATATAGATTGAAGCTCGGTCAACATGGGATGAAGACGCAAGAATTCATTTATTTTATTCTGCACAATTTGATGATTCTAATGAATTTTGTGCTGATTGAGCTCATTGAGTGTTATGTCGAACCTCATTCTTGTGATGACCGCACATGACTGTTTGGACGAGAAAAATGATTTTAAACATAACTCTAACCTGTATTATCTCTTCTATAATTTCTTTTAGAATAAATTAATAAGATGGGAATCATACAGGCATAGCAGTGTCTTTGTAAATTCATAATTTGTATGAATTGTTTGGAGGTTGAATGGAAATTAAGACTACTTCATGTTATAATATTCCACTAACTAATATATTAACTTCAATCAACAGGCTTCAGGCACAGCAGTAAATAATGAACTTTCCTTTTAAAAAGGACTGGAACAAAAACCTCTAGGTAGAAGTGAGACAGTCTTTGATCTTTTCCAAACATAACATAAATATTGAAATATATCATATTAAAAGTGAAAACCATCGTCCATGATATTGTGGTGAAGGCATTGGAAGAATAAATGAAAACTATACAGACATCAAACAGGGAGCTAGTAAATAAACCTAATTTTTCAACCTTCCATAATCCCGCTACCTCATTAATTTCAACTCTTCGATCTTATCAAAAACTAATGCCTTTCTTGCCACGAAACTTCACTTTCAAGGAAGATCATGCACGCAGAAGCATCTTATGCAGCTCCCTGACTATACTTCATTACCATTTAGTAATGAGGCTTGCGGAACAGGAATTTGCCTTCTTCTCTTCAATTTCAGTTTCTATTTCATATATATATATATATATATATATATATATATATATATATATATATATATATGAAGTTCCTTTTCCTCTTCTGTAATTTTCTGAACTCTCATGGCTCTCTCTCTCTCTCTTAACACAGTAATAAAATAGTCTTTCAGTTTCTGTATGTTCTTATCCTTAGTATCAGGGCAAATGGGTCATCCTGGGAGGAGAGAGAGCGAGAGCCCACATTTGAAAATCATATCTTCTTTGCCATCTCCTCAATCAGTATCAGATTGGATCGCTCCATTGCCATACCAGGAGATCTCAGTTCTCTTGCATGTTCAGTGCGTATGAGCTGAAGAGGTTTCCTTATTGGTACTCAATCCTCGGCCTCCGGTTTTATCAATGGGTCTATTAATTCTGATTACACACACACTGGTATGATTGGATTGAGTTTTATTAATTCAGATTTATCTTCCATGTCTGAATCAATGGCAAAACGTGCTGATACACTGTCATACCTCTTCTGAAATCTAGGAAGAACTTAAAGACAGTTTTCATCCACCAGATCTAGATCGTATTCTTAATATAGTTTATTCTGAAATCTACAATTTGCAGTCATGTTTAGTGCATATGCACCCACATATTGTAGCTTCAGTGGAATTTATCTGAGACCCCAGCGGAGTCAGATCAAGCACCTGCTTCTGAAGTCTTCTGTATCTAATCTGTTCTAGAACAGCATTCTCTCTTGTATACAAATGCTGCTTCAAGGTAATGGATTAAGAGTTCTCTAGGAAAGCTACTCTCCAGGTTTTTATTTCTCTTTAGCATTTTATCAAACGTCAGCACTTCTCATACAGGAATCTCTTCTTGACTCTGGATGAAAACAGTAGAACAAATTTTCCTATATCTTCAATGTTATTCTCACTAAAGTCTCTATTCACAGCACATCCTTTATCTTCATCTTCTTCACCAGTTTTTTCATTTTCCTTTATGGTTTGCAGTCCGCTTTTGGAGTTCAGTTAGCGAACATCCTATTTCTTCCAATCATCAAATTTCCTCTATTTCAGTCCAGTTTGCCTTCTCCTTCAACATAACAGCTCTGAAGTCTTGCATTCTTCTCTAAAGGGGCACTTCTTCAGTATCTACGTCTGTGGGATGCCACTAGTGTCCCTTTGCTTCCTGTTCCTTCATCTATGCCTTTATCATCACCCGTTTAACTTCATAAATCCTTTGTCTCTACTTCCTTGGCACCTGTTCTTGCCTTCTTCTCAACCACTTGTGGCTCCATATTTGTTCTACACATCCTATATAGACAGGCAAAATCTGGTGTTCTTGAGCCTAGGACAAACTTATCTACTGTTAGTTCTATTTCCCTGAGCCACTTACCATTTCTGAAGCTCTCACTAATCGTCATTGGAAGGCTGCTATGGAATTAAATTTCAGAAAACTCTCTTAAGAACAAAAACCTGGGTTTAATTCCACCTATTTCAGGAATTTTCAAGGCATTTGTAGCGAAAGTGGAATTCTTCCTTTCAAACATATTTACTAATGGCACCCTTGACAAATACAAAATGATTGGAGTTTTTAAAGGTTTTCAACAAACCCCTGGCACAGTGATTTTCAATAGATCTTTCAGTCAGGCTAGTTAAATCCTTTACTATCAAATTATTTTCTCCTTAACTTGACACCTCTGGATGGGAGATTCAACAGAAGTTGATGATAATAATGCTTTCTAAACAGAGCATGATGAGACTGTTTAATGGCTCAACCAGCTGGTTTTGAAAGATCCCCTTGGCCCCATTTGTTTGTAAACTTAACAAGGCTTTAAATGGCCTCAAGCAAGCTCCTAGAGTTTAGTTTGATCCTTGTAATCTCACTCTTAAGCATTATTAGGTTTTTCAAATTCTCTATTTCTAGTTCCTCACTATTTTGCCTGTATTCATGGCTGCATGCTCTTTGTCCTTGTGTATGGGGACGATATCTTGATCACAGGAGGATTCTACTGCTGACTACTCTCGTGTTCTAGGCCTGAATAAGTCTTTGCTCAAAGCTATTTGATTCATTGCTTTCTAGGATTTGAGAATTACTACGGACTAATTCTGCTCTTCATCTAAAACTAAACTAAATATGCTATGATCTACTGCACTTAAACAAATATTCTCAGCTCTAAAGCCTGTTCTATACCTGGAAGTTTTATTCTGTCAAACACTGCCAGGATGATAACTCACCTTTCTCTCAACATGCCTTAACCAAATACCTATAGGTCTCTTCAGTATCTAAATCATACCGGACTGTCTTCCTTTGCCTTGAAACTGCAGCTGATTTTTGTACCCACCACCTTTTTACTGGGTAGCACCACAAAAAGGGTGCTTCCCATTATATAAAAGGACTCTTGGTTATGGCATTTCTTTTTGTACAGCCCTCAAGTCTTGAGATTTGGAAGGCTTTTCTGATGCTGATTGGGCAGCAAATCTTGATGGTTAAGAAACCAATGAGTGGACTTTGTGTCTTCTTAGGACCGATCTCATTGCCTGGAGTTCAAAGGAAGCAAAGGTAACGTGACTCAGCAAAGTGCAGTCTGAATGAGGCCCTTTCTGCAGCTGCTGCTGAACTTGTTTGGGTGGGTTGTCTAGCATAATGCTTGAATTTCCCTTCCAGCCACCTCCAGTGGGTTGTGATAATCATTGGAGCTTTGGCGCTTTTAAATCAATACATCATCACTTACTGAAAGAAGCATGTGGAGTTAGATATTCGTTTTGTCAGAAATCTGGCCAAGCTAGACATAGGTGGAGTCCCGTATATCTCTTATGATCATCAACCCAGCTGATTTGTTTTTAAACCGCTGCATTACAGACTTGGAGACTTTCCTATTTCTGTATCACAAGTTTTCTCTGGGATCTCCCTCAATCAGCTTGAGGTATATCTTTGAATGTGATGCTGTTGAGTTCAAATAGACCTATACCTAGCATACACTTGAGTATCTTCTCAAAACTAACTAAGGAAGATCATACACCTGAGAAGCATGTATACACTCCTGCTAACTACTGTGCGTGAGGAAACAGAACAAGTTGCCTTCTTCTCTTATAAAATGATCTACTGCTTATATGTATGAAGTTTCCTTTCCTCTTCTCTGTAATTTCTATGAACTCTCATGCTTTATCATATATTTATTATTAGTAAAATGATCTTTCAGTTTCTGTGCTGTTCTTATCACACACAAGCTTCAGGGAATACGTAAATATTCTAGGGGCCTAATATACAGACTCATAGGCTGGACAACTTAGCCCAATTACAATCTTCATCATCCTTTTGATTTTGCATTCTGGCCGTAAGCAAAACTGCAGAAACTTCACTCAAATACATCAAATAATATTAATTAAGTGACACACAGTTACTTATGTGTATAAATTCCTTTACGTTCAATCATGTAAACTGCATTAGTAAAACATTGATAATCAGTTTAAAACTTCCATTTACAGTATATATAAAGCACTAATCTTAGTTTACACTTTACATGGCATCTAATCCAACCAAGTTGAATCGGTTGGCGTTCTTTCTAGACTTAAAACTAGTCCATGAATTAGTCAGAGAAGACGTATATACTAATCATAGGATCAGATCTATATGTTATACAGTGCTTATGATTTTACATGAAGAGCTTCAGTCACCGCTGCTGCAATGTAATTATCTAACCAAGAGTCATGGCACCCATCCAGCGTGCATGTACTCGTAAAGGCTAGCCAGGCGCATTGAGGATGCAAAAGTAATTATAAATAATGCATCATTGCCCAAACAAAAGAATATATGATCTAAAATGGTAAATGTTATCGGCGCCACTGGCATTTTCCTTTTCTCCATAGATATGTTTATCATACTATAACGTCTTTCTAAAGTATATATATGGCCATATGCCACCTTACTTTTTCAATCTCATTAATTTGGCAATTTGGGAGAACTACTTGTCTTTAGTCAATGACAGTGCATAAAAGGCTGATGCGTAACGAGCGTAGAGTCATCAGTCATATTCAAACATTTGATTGTTACAGGAATGCCATCACCATAAAAGCTGTAAGGCGTTAATGAAGTAATAACGTCAATAAAAATCCGTTCCCACACCTAATCCATTCTTTGATCCAAATTGTAGTGCCCCACAAAAGCGGGGTTCAAAATCGGCGAGTCCGGTCACATTTCGGCCGATTCACATAACCGACTGGGGCTAACCCGGTCGATGCGTCTAAATATGCGGATTGGGAGTGTAATAAAACAAAAATCGGTAAAACTCGGTGGACTGAAGCGAGGTTGCTAAGATGACTCAGATCGCTTCAGTGCAAAGCGGTGAGAATCGAAGAATAATCTCAACAAACAACCCAAAAAGCAAGAAATTTCAAAAATAAACAATAAAAATCAAAAAATTACTGAGAGGGTTTAAGTACTGAAATTTCAAAGATTAAACTAAAAAAACTGAAGAAGAAGTGAAGAAGAGAAATTAAAAGCTCAAGCTAACACAGAGGGAGGAAGCGGAGAGATGGAAATGATAATTTTGTGAGCAGGACTCCATAGTAGAGTCCAGGCCTAAAAGTGGGGCAGGAGTGGGAGGAAGACTACTCGAGCAATGCCTTGGACGAGGTAGGTCTCTCTATATATGTTCCTTCTTAAACTCTTTTTATTCCATTATTTTATCATAATTTTGCCAAGGAGAAGGTTTCCTTTTTGCTTAACAACCCAATTCAAACGAAACATCGGTTTTGCCTCTGTGTATTTTTAAAGCGATGTAGTTTTCAATACATATCAAAATGAGCGTGGTTTAGGTATCAGAGCAAAACGGCGTCGTTTCAGATAAGTGAACAAGACCAAAGCAGCCTGGCGTGCGGTAGTGTTTTGAATTTAAAATTACAGTGGCTAAAGCGGCGTCATTTTGGACCTAGAGTACCAAGCTTGGCCAGTTTTGACTCCGAGCTATGTTTTGCATATTTAAGTATGGCTCCATTTTTGCCTGTTTTCTGACCAAAAATCATCCTAACCCTCCCAACCTCAAGTTTGGCCACATTAAGTCTGGTTAAATTTTTTAGTTTCGTTGAAAATTAATTATAATATAGAAATGATTTTGTTGTGATATCTTATATTTTTCCCACTTTAGATCCATTCATTAGAATTATATTGAAATAAACATTGATATAAAATTTTTATATTTAACTATATCTATTTTTCTAATAATTTATATAATATTTTTAAAATTTTAAAAAATATTTTTTAAATATTGTCTTATTTGCGTATCGTAGATACACACGCGGATCACGTCTTAGAGCTAAATCAGATGGTGTGATACCACGATTACAGATCTGTCTCACGAGGAGTAGCTTATTAGAAAAAGCAAGAAGTCACAGTCCTTTCTTAGAAAGTGGTATTAACCTTGCGTGATTTTTGTAGTACAATGATTTACTTGAATTGATTCTTAATTTGGAAAATATTTGTTAGGAAATGGGTTTAGGGACCTCATGGTTGCTTTGATTAGGAAGCTTAAGTATAAAGTATGGCGATGCTAGATTCAAAGTCACAGTTTTAAATATTTTGATAGATATAATTGTGTTCCAGTCACAGTCCTTGATATTTCAAAGCGCTGATCTAGTTCGGTTTTAATGCGGTATGTCAGGAACTCCTCATATAAGACTTAATTAATGCAAGCGAATTAATATATTTGCAAGTAAACACACATAATCTTTGCCGTTTATGACAGGTCTAGTCGAGAGGCTACTTTAGATGCAAGATTTCTTGATCTGATTCAAGGTTATCATTACTCTTATGAAGCCAGGAGACCTACTCTACTGCCGACCGCTGCCCGAGCCTAGTGGAATTTGAAGGAACTCCCTCCATTCCTTTCTAAACTATCCCTTTTCCATACCTATATTATCAATGCCAAGATAGATAAAATAAAAGAGGCATCAAATCTTTCTACCAAGGTGAGAAACTTTAAAAGATGAGTACTGAAACATAGCCTCACAAAGAATCACGCACTCGCTCGACACGTTTGGACTTATTGTTCTTCTTCAAGCTCTTATACTAGAAAATTTGTGTTATGGAGAACTTCAATGCCACTGAATTTATAAGCCTTGCTAGTGCGATCTTAGAAGTCTAAAGATATGAGTTGGATCCCATTTTTCCTAATGTAGCTCCAACCCTGCATCTGGCTACTATGTTTTTCCTTTTTCGTATCAAAAGCGAAAAATAGAAACTTGTGAATAAGAATCCTCGCCTCAAATGATCCTAGAGGATTTTTTAATCCACAGTTTAAAAGCTTAGATGTCTAGATCTTCTGAGATTTGATTGTTATCCTCGCCTCCCAAATAGATCTTAGGCCCGTCGATTACTGCTCCCCAGTTCGCCAGCCTCCCAGTGACAGACTGCAAATGTGTACTCACGGCTACCCTATTTCGATTAGGACATCTCATTTCTAGCACATGCACCTACAACATAGGATAGCCTTAGTCAAACCACATCTTGGTCTATTAAGGACTTCTTCTATTTCATCAAATCTTCATTAATTTCGATCTGAAGTAGCTACCTTCTTGTAGAACCCTTAATCTGAAGATATGGACAATTACCAAAACCTAACATTCTCCCATTTTGTCTATATCTTGACAAAAATATAAGAATGAAGACACACTCTTGCTCATATTTTCTCCGTTTTTTTTTTTTTTTTTTTGTGGAAGGCATGGATAAATGCACGAAAGGTCGGGCCATTGTGGGGGCTTATCGTAGTGATGGGGACCCCATTTTAGTCCTGATACATACCCCATGGATGGTGTAGTGATTCATGCGTAGGCATCCAGCTTCCCTTTTAGAGTGAAAATGTTGGCTGGTGGAATCTTTAGTGGATATGTACAAGATAAATGATTTTGTCATAACCATGTTTGAGCTCATGAGTGGTGCCTATGTCAGTCCTATGGTTCTCAGATGTTAATTTGGATTTTGAGATAATGATATCACTGAAGTTGTCATAGTAGAGTGTGGAGAAAAGCTACATCAGATCTCATGATCTTAGAATATTTTTCATCCAAATGAGTTGTCGCATCCACTACCAATTGCTATGTTTTTAGAAACCTTGTGTGGAAGAAGTGATATACGGCTCTATTTTTGTTAGATTAGAACTCAAGTGTTTTTGGAAGAACACCCACCAAAGTACTATTTTGTAAATACAGGCTTCAACCCTACCAGTATCTACCAGTATCACTGCTGGAAGGCTGCATGTTCTCGTGTCTCGAGGTGTACGGATACCGCCGTAGGCTATTTCAAACACGTTTGATAAATCTTCTTGAATTTGCTAGAAGATGACTATCCTTGAGGCTTGCTTGGTCTCCCTCACAAACTCGCATGTACATACGTTTTGAATGACTTGCATTCAAATTACAACAAGCTTCAATCATGCTTTTATAGAGTCGGATCAACGGCTATTCCTTGCTTCATCTTTAGTGTAAATATTATCTTGGTCCCTAATGAGGTCCTTGATGTTTCATTATACCAAATCTGAACTCAACGACGGAGTTCTTAGCATATTTTTCTATGAGATAAAATCCATGAGTTGATTTATTTATGCACGAGACACGAGTACAAGTTCTTGACGAGCTCATTCAAATTTTACGCATGCTCATGCGTATCTTACAAACTCCATACAGTGTTGGGATGTGGACGAATCTCTGCATATACCCCACAAATATTTGAAGAGGCAATTACTTGCTTTTGACTTTTTAAGGTGAAGTCACGATCTGCTCCCCCCTCATGTGTAACCACATTTTGGGAGGTATTCATTGAGTCTCTCATCTGAAACTCAGGGCTTGTTTATGCGTGCAGATCATTTTTAGTTTTAAACATGATTAGAGTGAAGAAGATCTTCAAACCCCTTTAGGTTAAGATACAAAAACACTTCTTCATATGATACCCAAATTTAAAAAGCACTTTGACACCAATTTGAAAAATTTTGAACTTGAGTGTGTATGAAACAGTACAATAGTAGGCAGATTTTATTTCGGCGGGCTACTCGTACAAATGTCACATCAAATCTACTTCTTCATGAGTGTATTTGCCGAAACGGGACAAAGCTTTGTTTCTAGTGATGTTTCTCTCTTCTTTGTCTTATTCTTGAGGAATCCACTTGAGTCCCAAATTATATTTGCATATTAGGGCTTTGGGGCTGAAATCCTAACCTTCAGTATGTGTGGGTCATGATAGTTTCTTCCTTGATAGCTGGATCTGGAGCAGACTCATCGTTCGGAGGCCACCTTGTAATTTTTGGACCCCCCAATTTTGGCGGGCCATGGCGGCCAAGGCTAGTACATATCATTTCTTTGCTGGAATTTTACCTTACTAGGAATGTGCCTCGTCAGACACTCACTTCTAGATCTCACGAAATACTTGATGAGTAGGATGGTTTTATAGATCTTCTTAGGAGCTCTCGAACTTTGGATGTCAGTGTTCGGCATTACATGATCATCTTCTTCTTATCAAAGTCCTCTGTCCGGACATGACTATAATCAGTGCTCAACGGATGGTGGAGCATCTTTGGAATTTGTGGGGAATACCATCTCGCCCAGTATTTACGCATAGGAGGATCTTCTAATTACAGATGTTTATCGATTGAAGATAATCATCAACAGACATTAGTTGATTCTATCATAGCCTTACGGATTTGCATTTTGTTGTACCACTATAGCCACGTTTATTTTGTGCGTACCCTACAAGACACCTTCATCCTAGCATTGAACTTATTCTTGGTTTCCTATCATTTAGGATGTAGCACGGACTACAAATTTATAAAGATGTATTTCATATGTTTCTGTTTGAGGGTGCGGCATGAATAGATTCTATTTGAGGATGTAGCATATTTGTGACTTTACTGCTTCTGCCCAAGGAAATTTGGATTGGACACTCTTGGCTTCCGGCATGACACCAGACCTTCTTGGGAGTTCTTCTTTCCATTACTCCCATTTGTTGGCCCAGTTTTTAATTTTCAGAGCTCTGTTCTACACTATTCTTCTTGTAGAAACTTTCAAAACAAGGAGTTTTTAATTCGCTACCATGATAACTCCTTATTCTATATCTTTAGGAGTTTAATTTCATTTATACGTATCTGCCATGAGTCTTGCCACAGTTATTCAGTGGCACCGTATTCTTTTGGATTTGGTTATGATGAAATTTACCCTGATGAACCAAAATCATCATGCATGCCTTACATACCTTTCGGCCAATACTCTTTATTTGCATGGGGTTCATTGGTCAAGCGGGATGATTCCATAACTCTGTGATGGAGCTAGTTGAGACTGCGGGTGAGATGTTCAGAACTTGTTTCACCTCAGTTATCTTCTCCACACATTCTTTTCAGGCTCTCCTTACAGGACTTGGGGACATCCTGATAGTTTTCCACGACAATTGTATTTGAGGTGTTATAAACACACGCTTTGTACCCATTCATTTACCAAGGTTAATTTACCGTTTTAAGACTATGGCCATGCATGTATTAGGACTTGAGCAGAGATAGTAGTTTAATGCATGTTCTACAAGGCCAGATACTGAGCTGGCCGGGATTTCTTCTAAAGCGTGGCGCTCTAGTGAGGCGTGAATCCTCCTGTACCATCTCGTACTTTGAGCCGTGATCCTCGGGAGGTGAGCAATGCCCGATAGTGATAGGTGCTACCATAGGTTACTCCCCACCCTAAGTGCACATGTCACTTGTGGCAAAAAAAGCTGCACTCGAGCAAATCGCAGTCCTGCTTGAATGTCTACATGCCCGATCCAGTCTCGAGTCCTCACCGGCTCTCACACATGCCTAAGCCAAATGAGTAAAAATATGGGTTGCCCAAAAAAAAGAATTTTTGTTCTCGAAAACTCCTCTAGAGTTTACGTAA